>APFE031538792.1:87927-147280 GCA_000404065.3 Pinus taeda | reverse complement strand
AATCTAAGAACCAATCAAGTGCAAGTCGAGAAAATTGGGTGAGAGTTCCAAAGATCAAAAAATAAAAACACTCAAAGGCGATTAACACTCATACACAATTTATCCCCCCCCGGCAAATGAGGGGAATTTTTTTTTGCAAAAACAAGAGAAAAAAGATGAAAAATTGTGAAAAGACTGAGACAAACCTCCAAGTAATGACCAAAGGAAATCAAATTTAGAATTTCTCAAAAAAGAGACTCAAAACACCCAATGATAAAAGCTTAAAGCAGGAATGCCAATGAAATTAGCTAAGATGAAAGCTTCTGACAGGTAACCAGTGGATCTGGGCAGCAAATAAACTATAAACAAAATCTAATGGGTAAAAAAGGAAAAAATTGAAATTTTCTAAGCTTTTGACAGAGGTACGCAGGCAGCCTGTTGGCACAGGTGCGGCCACGCTCTGTGTACAAATATACAGTGCGTACAGGTACGCACTGTGTCTAACTCAGAGGGTGCGTACTGCTCTCAAAATCAAGAAAAATAAAAACTAACTCAACCCTAAGCTATTCCACCCAAATTCACAGTCAATCAGTCAAAAACTAGACAGAAATCAGAGTTTCTCAAATCAAAGTATCAATCAAAAGAGAACTCAATCAAATCCATGGATTCCCCAGTGGAGTCGCCAATTTGCCATGCGGAAAGAGTTATTTTTGCTGACAAAACTAACCTCCCTAGGAGTCTAAGACTCCCTAGTGACAAACAAAACAAGTAAGAGCAATTTCTCTAAACATACATTATTCTATGATAAACCAAGTGTTCTTCGATCTTACCTTAGGTCCAACGCTTGTTGTAGC
Organism: Pinus taeda; assembly: GCA_000404065.3. Lineage (NCBI taxonomy): Eukaryota > Viridiplantae > Streptophyta > Pinopsida > Pinales > Pinaceae > Pinus > Pinus taeda. The sequence continues at coordinate 146,447 of APFE031538792.1, read as the reverse complement.
AGTCCAGCCTTGCTGATCCAGATGAGCTCCTCCTTCACTTAAGACCTGCATACACTAACAAAGCAAACGATTACATAACACCTGAATATTTCATAAAACAAAGCATATTCATCACATAGACCAAGGAGTACATGAAATAATTCATTAACAACAAATCATTGAGAAGAATGGACTAATTTGTATTAAGGAAACAAAAAAGGAACCATTACAACCTGAGCCTTGGTGTTGTGCAAGCTCCTCCCAGGGTCCAGCAAGAGATTTCCTCTACTTTGACAAGCTCACCCACTCCCAATATGGCAACAAGGAAGGCTAGTGATCTCTCTTCACAAGTCAACAATGGAAGTCCTAATTCCAGCAGCATTTACCCTTTAGAATGTTCAGCTTTCAACCTCCCCTCCTTTGGCCCAAGGCCTGTATTTATAGTATTCTAGAGGAAGTTATTCAGTTCCAACATCAATGGGATACTCCCTCTTTTGGATGGGGTAGCTCCTCTCTTGATGGGATAAGTTCCTCTATCATAGGGATGCCTGAACCATCTGGAGGCGCTCAATACACGTCAAACACTCTTCTAGAAGGCTCTAAAAGTGACCACAAGTAACTTTTTAAAGATGAAACTCGCGCCTTTTGACCTTTATAGGGGTACGCACCCATCCTTTGGCTTACAGAGCGTACAAGTACGCAGGTACAGTGTGTTCGAAGTGCGTACACGCAGGAAAGGTAGAGAGAACCTGCGTACCCAGAGATAAACATGTTTTTAACTGACTTTCTCTCTTTTTGAAGTTTGACATGAAGAGTAGAGGTATGAGGCTTGACAAGGAGGATAACATGACTTATTGATGGAGCCATATTAACTGCAGATAGTCATGGTGACAAATTTCAGTGTAACAAGTCTCAAAGCTCTATGATGCATATGAGCCATCCTCCAGTTCCATAACTCACACAAGTCTCTACTGCTGGTGGTACTAGTGTGAGCGCTACCAGATGTGCTACTCACCAATGCTCTTGCTGACTGAAAACTGAACCTGTATAGTTTTCCAGAGTGGACTCCAATCACTTTGGCTGAAGTGATGGAAGCTCCCTTAGGATGCATCAATCCCTGCCCTCCTGAGAAAGTGACGTCAAACCCCTTCTCCTCCATATCAGATATTGAAATCAAGTTCTTCTTCATCCCTGGAACATACAAAACATCCATGACCTTCAAAGGAGGAAAAGAATCCCTCTCAAAGGTCACATTCCCCACACCAACAACTCTCATAGTGTGGTCATCTCCTAATACAATATCAATATCAAGTGCCCTCTCTGTAAGCTCTGAAAAGAACTCCCGTGCACCTATCATATGGTGGGAAGCCCCATTGTCTATGTACCACACATCGGATGATGTACTCCTACTAGAAGTAATAAATGAAAATCCCTTGTCAAACTGTGAAGCAAACTGCTGCACCTCTGCTGAAGTTGTAGTACCCTTCTTTCCCTTGTTCTTCCTCTCAAGGCTTGTAGTAGCATAGTGTCCCATCTTCTGACATGCCCAACATTTGACTTTTGACATATCCATATCTTTATTCAGCTTCTTCTCTTTTCCCTTAGCCCCATCTGATGAGGCCCCTTTCTTGACCTTCCCTTTGTTCTTCCCCCTAGCTGTCAAGGCTACATCCTCCTCATCTACTATCTTCAACCCATCACTGCTAGTCTTCCATATCTATCCCAATTAGGAAGATTCTCCCTAGAGGTAACAACATCTAAAAAGACCTCCCAAGACTCAGGAAGTCCCTCTATACCTATCCTGACTAACTCTGTGGGTGCAACTGCCTCACCAATAGCAGTCAAATCATCACTTACCTATTTGACCTTGCCAAGAGAATGAAATACACCTTCAGCCTTTGTCAACCTATTGTTCTTCAATTATTCTTTGAGTACCATCTTCATGCTCTCATTGGTACTTTGATAGAGAGTGGTTAGAGCTGTCCACATCTGATATGCATATGTGTTTCCTCTCACCTGAGGAACCACTTGATCCTTCAAACTGTCCATCAAAATCCTTTTTGCCTTTGCATTATTTTTTGTGAATTCAACAAATTCATCTGCAACAGTAGGAGGTACAACCACTTGCCACACTATGTCATAAACTGTTGCCTTCTCAAACATTGTCTGAATTATATCCTTCCAAGTGACATAGTTGGATATCCCATCCAGTTTGTCCTCTATCCTTAAGAACATGGCCATGACTATTGTCCATAATTTACAAAACCAAGAAAATGAAGAAATGAACTTTCAAGCACACCTTGCCATCCCAAAAGTTCAGTCCGTGAGAAATTTCACCTTGCTGTCCCAAAATATCAGTTTGTTGTCCCAAACTACCGTCTGCTGTTCAAACTATAATTTTAAGCCTGTAGCTCTGATACCATGTTGAAATTTGATGACAAAAAAGTTTTCTGCAATCCCATCTTAATTTTAATTTCACCTTATTACTCCCATTCAGTTAAATGCTCTTTCCCATAAACATACATTCAACATATAGAATTTTGGAAATGAAATTTTCAGATTAAAACACATGGGACTATCAACACATGATGAAAATAAATATGGACATAAACAGACCAACAACATGCATAAAAATACACAGAGATTTTTGGTCAACTTAGACCCAGGCAAAACCCCTTCAATCTTCTCTGGGGAAAACCTGTTAGAGAGTTCTTCAATTTTATTTATCTTTCATGTTCATAAAAAATACATTTGCAGACAAAACAAAATAGCAAAATACAACTTATCTCTTCAGCCCAAAAATTCTTGAAAATTGTGCCCACTTTGACTCGATTTTTGTGCCCACTTGAAGCTGAAAATATGTACTATACATATATGAACTGTACGAACTATACTGATTTCCATACTGACTGTACGGATTTCCGTACTGCATGTACAGATTTCCGTACTGTTGTATGGAATGTACAGTTTTTTTCCTATTTTTTCTCAAAATCTTCTCTCAAACGATGTGTAGCTCATAACATTCAATGATGTTCATACTGTACCTTCTGTTGTCTTATATGTCTCAATTTCCGTGCCCAACTTTGCCTAGAAATCACTCTTTCAGAACTTTTTTCCAGCTCTCAGCCTCCTCCTCCAATCTACTAATGAAGAATGAATGCAGTCTCTCTTTCTTTTCCCCCTTTTGTTTCCCTAAATGACTTTTGGGAAACCCTAAGATGTAATGGCTCAGATTCATTTATATCAAGATATGAGAATAAATGTGCATTTAATTCTCACTTTCTATTTTTTAACTCACCCATTAAATAAAATACCCACATTGTACTTTATGTCTAAAGTCACTTTTCACTTCATAATTTAACATTGACTTTACCACTTATAAAGTCACTTTCACTTTATAAAGTCACACTTAGGAAAATAATTATTTTGGACACTTTTCCCTAGGTAGAGATTAACTCATGGGAAACCACTTGTCCAAGGTACATTAAAAATCAACAATAAGTTATCCTTGAATATCTTTTAGGAATGGTTTAACTCATAAAATTAATCGATCCTGCAAATTGGTCTAAGTGGTTTGTGTATTGAGAGATGGATAGATCTCTATAATATTTATCGTTTTGTTGAAGGAATGTTTCAATTCCTGTGTTTACTTTGAGATTGAATTTAATCTAATTATTTGAGAATGGAGGAGCAAATCCTTTCCATTAAAATGCTCTCTCCATGTTTTAATGATCCACAAAACTTGCTTGTATATCTGGCTAGTGTTTATTTGTAAGCTCATGAGGATTAACAAATTATATATATATATATATATCTATATATATATATATATATATATATATATATATATTTGCTGCAGGCTATACGCCGAGTTGGGCCAAGTCTTGCAAAAGGTTAAGAGGGATAATGTTAGTATAGCCCAACTTGGCCTATGGCCTGCAAGCATATATATTTATATATATAGATATGTTGCAGGCCATAGGCCAAGGGGCTTATGAACCCATATGTATGACAGGCCAAATGTTGGTCTCATGCCCAAATTCTTATCAGAACCACTGCACCCAAGGTTGGACTAAGCCCTAGGAAAATTATCAGGTTCAAGTTTATGCATATAGAATTGCAAGCGCGAGTCGGGCTTTAGTACTCATAGAGCCTGTGCGCTAAACCACAATGGCTTACATCTATAATAGAACCATCATGGTCGAGCCTGAGAGTTGAGTTCTAGCTCAAAAGGAGTCACATTTTACATATATTGTGGGCTAAAGGTCAAGACCCGAAGAAGCCATAGGGCTCAGACCTCAGAAGCCATGCAACTAGGAGTTATGCCCAATGGTAAAAGTGGAAAGATCCAGGCCGTCGATGAGGAAAATATTCATGGTTGTTAGATGACCCTAGAGGTTCTTCCTTGGAGGTTTCGACTGAAGCACGATGATAAATTGCCAAAGAATTACCTTCGGATTGAGGTGGTCTGATGGAGCCCACTGTTATAGGTATAAAGGAGCAGGATCACACAATTGGATGAGCCGTGTTGAGGTTTTCGCTAGCGTGGCAAGCTCCATGTAATCTCGAAAGGGTCGACCCCAGATGGAACGATGAGGGCAACAAGAGCTAATTTTGGGTAGTGTTTCTAAGATGACTTGGAGCTAGGGGCTTTATTATGTGGGAACAAATATGATGGGGTGCAAGGCCAAGTGTAGAGTTGGCACTGCCAACGCAACTCGAAAGGAAGCGCCACAAAAGTTCGGCGAGGAGCAGTGTGGATATTCACCAAGGGGTGACGTGGTCGTCGTGGGCTTGCATCCGCATGACTTGCATCTTATGCGTATGAGCATACATTTGTTTGGAAGGGTCTGGCGGTATGAACGAGTCAATAACCGGGTAACACTACCACATGGTTGGTGTCATAGTTGAATAAAGGGCTTGCGCTAGTGTACTATATAATATATATTGTTTATATGCATTTTATGTTGGCCTTGTAAGAGGTTCAACATGTATGAGCAAGTTGACAACTATTGCCATGTGGTAGAGAGACGGGATGACTAGGATTTCCATGTGGGTGCCATGTGGTAGGTTGGTGAGGTGGCATTAATTAAATATCTAATCTTTGGATGGCTATATATTTCAATACAGGAGACAAATTTTATATCATTGGAAAGGTCTTGATGAGATAAACATAACGACGTCATCAGCCATAAGTTTTGAGAAAGTTGTAGAAAGCGAAAAAAATTTAGACCCCATTTCCGTAATGGGACTTTGGAGGTTGGGTCATTATAGTAATTTCCTCCTTCTCACCTTAGTTGGAACTGGGGTTAATAAGGGATACGTTACAATGGGGATGATTTTCACTAACTAGGTGCTCAGAAGGATTCGAGATCAGGTTCTCTAAAGGCGAGAAACTGTTGTTTGGATTTAGAGTTGACTTTGAATTGGAAGTGGGAGCATCTAAGAAAGGAGGGGCATTAAAAGTAGGATTTTTTGAAGAGGAGGGAGATTTGGGGGGGTTGTTGGATTTTCTTTACTATTTTCCTTTGATCTTTTGTTGGATCTTGACTACTTTCATCTTGGACTTTTGTACATTGATTTGCAAAATGGTCATATTTGTGACATACCTTACATTTGAACGAGAGTTGCTCGTAATCCAACTGTTGGATATGAGACTAATTGTCCATTGTCAGCTTGATAGCTTTAGGTAATCCTTTCCCAAGATCCACTTTGACACATATTTGGGCACACATTTGCATTCCATCTTTGGGTTGATATTCGTAAATAAACTTGCCAATTTCATTGCCTATTGCTCTTATAACATCATTTCCCTAGGAATGAAGTGGCAAATGTAAGAGTCTAACCCATACTGGGGCAATGTTTGGCAAGTCCAAATTTGGGTAGAGGTTAGGAGTCCACCTATTCAAATAGAGACCTCTCGTTTCCATGAAGTATGGGCCACTTCTAAAAATGAAATCTTTATCTTCCTTTGAATCGAAAATTAAGATTAGGCTGCCAATTATTTTCTACCTATCAAGTGATCGCCCTTGGGGAGGGCCATAAGCCTATGAATTAACCAATAAGGGTTTGTTCAACATAAGAGAGGGTTGCTTTTAGAGGGACTGCCAAAGGGAACGAGGAGGATAGAGAGAGATTGACCAAGGAGCATAACACGTCGGTTACAGGGTTTGCAGGGTCAAGGGGGGTGGAGGCTAGCTGGGTGCCCCCCGAAGGAGGCTTTAGAGGGTCCATGGGAGGGAGCGCAATGGTTGGAGAGCTAAGTTTTACAAGCTAGGAGGGGGGGTGCAACATCTACAATGTTATTATTAATTAATAATCTTACTTTATGAGAAAATTCAAAAATACAACTTTAAATTAACTTAATACAGATTCATATAATATATTGTTCAAAGTGAAAACAATTATTGTGCTTAGAAATGATGTTAAGTTTTTCCTCTTTATATTTTTAATTGTTTGTTTTTTGGTTTTTATGCGGTTCACAGTCTCCAAAGATCATTGACTGCTGCGTCAATAGAATATTTGTACCAAGCAAATTTACTCGAAAGAATCGCATCTTGTCGGCTCAATCGCAGATCCTGACCGCGCAAGTGTGAAGAGAATTGAACTCATGACCTCTCAATATTAAAGATGCTTTAACAATGAGAATTCGATCATTAATTAACCCTTAAAAATATTATAATTATAACGAGATAAAATTATGAAGTAACTTAACAACTATATTTATTTGTTTTTTGAAACTCATAAAGTTAAAATATATTTTATTTAATAAATAAAAACTTTATCGTAAAATTTTATTTATAAAAAACATAAATTGTTAAAATATAAAAACAATTAAAAACTTAAGTAAATTCATTTTTAACCATTCAAAAACGTATTATTATCCTGCCGCTCACAGTATAACGCATTAAAAAATGCATTGACTTTCAATAGAATGCTTCACTATTCATTTAGCTGATTTAGGGTTTCCCGAGACCATTGGAAAACCAAAGCCACGATGGACGCGGAACAGGTTCACGGAGACATTCGGCACAAGAGCAAGGTATGGTGTGTTAATTAATTAGTAATTTTTTTAAGCACATAATTATTATTCCAAAATGCTTTGTAATTTTTGTTAATTTTCATGTAATTATCAAAATTTTAAATAATTTTCATGTAATTATTTGTATTTATTTGAAAATTTTAAAAGAAAATTAAGAATAATTTCATTTCTCTCTTTAAGTTTTAAAGAAAAAAATTAAAAAAATGTATCTTCATCGTATTGGTAGAGTTGTATATTTTCTTAGAGTTGTTCATATTTCATAAGTTTTTAAGGTGTATTTACATTAAGTTAGAATTTTGATAGATATTAACTATACGCTATATCTTTAATACATAAGGTGTATTGACATTAAGTTAGAATTTTGGTAGATATTAACTACACGCTATATATTTAATACATAAATTTTATATGTTGATACTTGAGGAAAAATTGATTCTCATCCTCCATTCTTATTAATGAAATTTGAATTAATAATTTAATTAATTCAATAATTTATATGTTGACAATTAAATTTATTTTAATTAATTTATTTTATTTATTTATAATTAACATATTAAATTAATAGTATAGAAATAAAAATATAATGATTTTTACATTGTGATTTTATGTTGCTTAAAATATATATTTTTAATATAGAAATAGATACAACTGTGATTTTATGTCGCTTAAATATATATTTTTAATATAGAAATGGATACAACTCATGATAAATTCTTCAAGACCATTACATGACACAAACTTACTATTCCATTAGATCTTTATCATATTTTTGCACAAAATTGACTCAAAAAACTAAAATGTCAAAATTAACTCAATACCCAGATTGAACTATGAGAGTACAAAGGTGAATGCTGGTTGTTATGTATATCTCACCCTCACAACCTTTAACAATAATAAATAAATAACCAAACATCTATAATGAATTCCATAAAAAAAAAGCTTCTCTATGCATCTTATCCAATCTTCATTTAAGTTTTAAGTGATATGCCTTTGATTATCCAACTTTATTTAAAATATAAATAAGATTATTTTTTTAAACATGATAATTGGTTTAGATTCGCATCTTCTTATTCCATATTAAAATCACTTGAAGGCATAACTTTGTACCATATTGAGAATGACTACTTATCATAAAGTTACAAGGATTTATGTCATGCGTATGCATGGCTTATCTTTACAAAATCATAAACTTTTATTATGCCATTTAATAAACATTACATTTTTGCTTGAAAATTTAAAGATAGAAAAAAATAACAATAACATTTTGGTAAAAATTAATATTACATAAAAATAAATTGATTAATTAATTATAAAAAAAATTATATACATTAAAAATTTATTTAATATGCTAACTTCAAAGTGAAATAATCAAACTAAATAGCAATTTGGTAACTTCAACGTTCAATAATCCAACCAAGCTGACAGAACGCTAGCTATCTGGCCTTTTTCACTTATCCTCTTAGCAATTTAGGGTAGTAAGTGCAAGTTTTTATCACTGATAAAATTTCTCGTGCATTTGTTTGATAGCCAAATTCCAAACAGGCTTATCATTTTAGGATTAGATGCAATTTTTTTATTAGTGGATTCCACTTGTTTGATGTCCAAATTCCAAACAAGCTTGACCCTTATTGATCACAAGAGAAGGGACGTGGCTTTTCCCTTTGACTGGTCCTAGGATCTGTAGGATACGTTTCCCGAAATAATTGGTTCGCATGTCGCAATCTAGGTCCCTGTCCCTGCTTTTTTGGTCGTGTTGCCCACTCTTTCGGTTTATTCATCTTCTCCCCTCTTCCCACTCTGCATTTTCGTCATAACAGATTTCCACTTTCCTCTCAGACTCTAGGTTCTGATCAGCCTTATTTTTCATTTTTAGAGTCACCCATTTGAGTTTTTGCCCCCTTTTCGGGGTGGCCATTTTGTTTTTAATTATGTCTGCAACGTTGTGGGGTTCGAACCAGGAACCTCTGCAGAAAATGCCTCTTGGGTGCTCTACCAGTGTGAGGGCTTCGTCCCGTCATCGTATGAAACATTGGGAAAGTTGGAACCGGTTATCTTTATGTTGTTGATTCTTCATAACCCTTCAAACAGGAAAAACCCTTTATAACCCCAGAAAAACGACTTTCAACTCGATAAATACTCTACAAAATATCTATGAAATAACAGACTGCTAAACCAATATTTGACAAAATATCTATTAAATATCAGAGGGTTAAATAAATGATTGACAAAATGCTGCATTTAATCTTTTTCAGTGCATCAGATTTGAGCTTTTGGGGTTTTTGAAGTTTCTCCACTGTGTAAGTTCTAAATAAACGGTTTTTCATTTAATTATTTGATCTTCTTTGCGGGTAAACTGTGACAATATAGCAAAAACTCGATATGATCTCACATATTTCTCTGTTTAGGTTTGCTAAAATTCGGGGCTTTTGTCTTTGATCAGTAATTTCTCAGGTTAAGGGTGGATCTACGTGGAAGTGTCTGTTAGAAGCAGCAGGAGTGGATCCGAGCAATCTAACTTCGTCATATCAATGATCAGGTGAGTGTTCTGACTTTTATTGTTCTAATGCAACATTATTAGCAATGATCTGATTATGGTTGACCCTTCGAAGCTTGCTTGCGTATTGAAATGGGCTGCTTGTGGTGCTTTCCTGATTGGGGAAACACTTGAAATAATTCCTTATCAAGTTTGAGGTGGTAAATGTTTATCATTTGGCATTTTTGCAATAAAATTGCAAAAAACTGCTCTTAGAGGTTGAATAAATGGTGATATGTGTTCTAACCTGCGTAATTTTAGGAAGTGAGTTTGGTCAAGTTGGTATACAGCAAGACACTTGCCAATCGGTGCTTATTTATATTAATTCCTTGAACTCATTTTAGTTGTATACTTAGTCACTACATTTGGCGATTTTTTTCCCAAAAAAATAGAAATTAGCTGAATCTCAAGCACTGGCAATTAAATACTCCAGATTTTCCCTGAATCTATAGGTGAATCCATTATGGACATGTTTTCAGTCTTGACCTTTTACTTTGACATATTTTTGGATCATATTCTCTTTGCTAAACTTAATGGCGAGTTTTATCATAATCTTTTGCATTGGAGATTTTTTTCGGAATTTCATATGCTCAAATTCAAACTCAAACTAGAACCAGGGGACTTATTCAGCAGGGAAGCAGTCTTGCCTTTGATATGAGCAGAATTAGTTGTTAATTCAGTTGCAGCTCTCTTGGAAGTTTCTAGCAGTCGCTATAGGAGTAAGTCTAGCTGTTTTAGTTCATTGCTGAAGCTTTTGCAAGTGTATTCAATAGTTGAAGCATATTTAAAGTGCTTAGGGCTCCTGCAGATGTCTTGTATATAAATCTTTATTTTGTATATAGTAACATATTGGCCTGTTGAAAGCAGGACTCCATCTGTATGAGTTCTGAAATATTAGTGGCTTTTTGTTGTGACTGCTTTACAATTTTACCCCTCCGGTTGACAACTTGACATTGATTGCTTCAGTAATTGTTAGATTGTTTGAATGAAGGATCAGACCACAGTTCATATGTCTTGCTTCCTGCCTGTGGGTTTTGTTGACCTTGTCCCAGGCTGGAATGAGAAACCATAATTCGATTTCCTTCATTCTGACTTTAATTTTGTTGATTTTTCTACTGCATTCTATGTTGAGGATGTGCTGCTAGGATCATTTGAAGGGGGAGCGCAGTTATCTTAAATTCTCTTAATGGTGTCATCACTATGTCACATCTAAAAAGTTTCCTTTGTTTGTTTTAGTTTCATGAATTTAAAGTGGTTTGCTCTTCCTCTAAACATTTTTTATATCAATTTTTCTTTTAGAAGTGGGTAATTTTCTAAAAGAAAAATAAGGTGTAGTAAAAATTAACTTTTTTGAAAATTCTAATTTTCTAAAATTTAGTAAGATTTATGGAAGGCAAGAACCATTGATTTGATTTTTTGATTTTAGATACGTATATTAATTGTCAAGGAAATTATTCTATTGTGGAAGTTATTGACCTGATCAATCGGTCTCCTGTTAGTCTCTTGTAGTCGAAAAGATGGGACGTTATTCCTGTTTTATCCTTCCATGTGAAGAGTTCGTACGTATCAATCAAGTTTTATGTTTGCAATAATACAATAGATGATTTCTGTTTTGACTATCAAGGCGGATGAGTTGTTTGTCAGAAGAGAATGTTTTATTTCCGTGAATAAATAAAAAAATAGAAACCACTGTCGGGTTATTTTATTAGATAAGCTCACTGATACAATCAGTTTTGCAGAATGTCAGAACAAGGCAATTTAGAAGCAAGAGGATTGCTGTATAAGAACCTGGCTGGTGTGCCATATTATGAATCTAGTAATTTGACAACGGACGAACATTCTCATGCCCATAGTGATTTTAAAAAGGAAATCCTGTTTGCTGATTGGAAGCAAAATGATAAATCAGCTTTGAAGTATGCTTACAGTGACGATGCGGAAAAGGACACAGTTCATTCTATCAATATGGATTTCATGGTAGAAAACAAAAGGGATCCTGAGGTTTCATTCTCTGACACAGATGATTCTCCGACAGAGGATTTGAGAAATGTGCTTGAAGCCAACCTGAATATAGTCAATGCTAGTACGCAAGACTTCAACATAAATCTTTCCGAAACAGGAGATGATTTCTCATGCAAAGACAAGAAGAAAAGGAAGAAGAAGCGCAGCAAGGGATCTCCACGAAAGCCTAACCAAATTTTTGCTTTCAATCAAGAAGAACGAAAAAAAATAGAGCAGAACAGGTTTCCCTTAGACACAAGGAAGTCTTCGATAACCAAAACTTTGTGTAAAAGTGCAACATTTTCAGGCTCTGCTGGGGATACTCTTTCTTCCAAGAATACACCAAATACAAAGGGTGAAAAGTTTGAGAATGCTATTGAGAATGGAGCCGAATCTCAATATCAATATTCTGATGGAAAGAATTCCCTTTACACTCGGACTATATCTTTCCCAGTAAGGCATTCTTGTTTCTTTGCAAATGTATTCTAGCTTTGGCCTTTGAAATTGTCTTACAATTTTGAAGTGGTCGATGACAGGATGTCTGAAACACTCTAGAACCCAGTTCAAATCTTAGCATAAAGCTTTTGTATTGTAAAGGCATTCGAACTCTAGTATACACATTTTGTTTATATGTTTGCACTGAGTATACACTTTGTTGGTATGTTGGAACTGTTGCAAAGACATTCTTGTTTCTTTGCAAATGTATTCTAGCTTTGGCCTTTGAAATTGTCTTACAATTTTGAAGGTATAGATGACAAGTTGTTTGAAAAACTCTAGAACCCAATACAAATCTTAGCATAAGCTTAAACGCATTCGAGTTCTGGCATATACATTTTGTTGATATGTTTGCACTGAATATAATCTTTGCTGGAATGTTGGAACTGTTTATATTGGAATATTTATGGGCACAAAAAATTTGTGGATTTTATATCATATTTTCTTTTTCACATTATGGTTTTTTTTTTTATGCATTGTGCTTCCAGTAGAAATATTCAGGATTCTAGGCAAAGTATTTAACTATTCAGTTTCAGAACTTTGATATTGGTTTTCTTATTTTTTAACCAAGCTGATAAATTTTCTTCTACACATTCATCAAGAACCAATGCGTTCGTGGTTTTTTGGAGTTTAGAATTGTCTGCAATAGTTGTGCTATTTTGATTCCTTTTGTATCATTTTGCAGCCTTCATTCAAAATAGTATCTGCAATACGGGGAGGCCATGAACAGAATGGATTGGGACCTAGACCAAAACTAGGTGTGAAGTGGGCCCCTGATGTCCAAGAACCTCCATGTAGTTCTGTGTCTCACACAGTTAGAGCCTGTCATCGCCACCAATCAAAGAAAAAGGACCATAAGCATAAGCAAAAATTAAAATTGGGTCATGGAGGTGAAAGTGTCAAAACTGATGAACAGCACCTGTGCAATTCCAACATCAATACCGAGAGTGTTCCTGAAAGGTGAACTTCTTTGTCCATGTTCTATACATGTTATTTTCCAACATATGACTAAGTGACCGGTTTTTAATGATCACTGGACTTTTGGAGATAAGTTTGTGAAAATTTATGTGCAGATTGCATTCTTCCTCAGCACAACATGCTGGGAGCAGAATATTGTTGGACATTTTGCCTTCAAGAGGTTGCGCATCAATGCCTGATCAAAGTCACTTTGTGGCAAGCAAGGATCCTCTTTTAAATGTACAGACAGGAGAGAATGATATTCCAAATAACATTCCATTGAACCCTTCAGAGCATTGTTACAGAAATGAAGTAGTTGACTTTGCAGCAAACTCTACAGATGATCTTGTGACAAAAGTGAAGGGCAATTTCTCAGGTTCAGATGCAGAATTTCCACTTCTTCAAGATTCTAAATGTGCTAGTTCCTTTCTGCAAACTTTTCAGGGTAAGCAGCTTTCATTTGCTGAGGCTTCTTGATAATCTATGGTGTCTACTCCATATTATGATGATGCCGTGCACGGTTCTATGTTGCTTATAGCAATTTGGCTTGTTTTTCTTGTATATTTTGAAACGGCCAGACAAGGATATTTAAAGTACAGCTAAGATTGTGATGGTATCATATTAATAACTTCTATATATGTTGGTCTTTTCTACTTACCATAAATTGCTTTTTTAACGTCATTGTTGACAACTTATCATTAGGAATAGATATCGGTCAAAGTTTTGGGTACTTTCGAGACTTTTAAAGTCTTTTGGTTAATACAATTTGTACAAAGTAGAACACAATCACTTGCTTTAAAATCAATTCTTAGAGGCCATTTTGGGCATTGTGATGCTAAGTTTTTACATTGAAACATTATTTTCTTCTGGTAAAGCTCCTTCGCAGATTTGAGTGCTTAAGAATTTTTGCCCACGCAATTATTGTGAACTGAACAATGGAGTATGTGATTAGGTATTACAAGACTATAGATCTTGAGTTTATATCTATTGGCAAGAAAATAATGTTTGTGAAATTGTTTATTCTAAACCTGGAATCTATCTCTAATCAAGATCAACTTTAATATTAGTCTTCTAAAAGGCTAGTCATCCAGCAGCCAATTGGTGAAATAAACTTCTAGTAGGGAGGGCCACTTACTTCCAGAAGCCAAGAACTGAGACGTTTCTGTAGCCTATATAGGGTATTCAATGCTCTCAAATACATACAATGTGCCACTTCTAAGAGATTTATCATTTGATTGCCCTGCTCAACTCGTAAGATAATATTCTTATTCAACCCCCTTCTATTCATTCAGGTGGATAACTTTCGTACCTGTCTCCCTTCAATTTATTGAGATAGATTAATCATCATAGGCTCTCCCTTCAATTTATTGAGATAGATTAATCATCATAGGCGTAATTTGTCTTTGAAATTGCTTCCAGAAACATATTTCAGAGGCTGCACTGTATAATATGGATTTTCTTCAGCTTAAAATGCAGGATTGAGGGGTATGTATGGTCTACCATTTTTTTCTGGCAATTTTTCCAACCTTGTCCCTTTTTTTAATTACATGCCAGTTGAGGGGGGGCAGACCACATCGATGTGCCATTTGGAAGAGATTTATCGTTTGACTGCTCTGCTTAACTCATAAGGGAATATTCTTATCTTCTAATTTTCTTATGAGTAAGATAAGCAATTTAGCATAGTCAATTTATTTTGAAAGGGCTTCCAGAAATATGCCTCCAGGTGCTGCACTTGCATAATACAGACTTTCTCCAGCTTGGATGCTACGATTGACGGGTATCTATCCTGCCAAACTTGTCGGGGACTTGCACCTGGCTTCATCCCCTTTTTAATAATGTTCCATTCAGGTGGGGCATAACTCATTGAGAATGGAATCCTGGACTTAAACACTGAGAAATTTTACCAGTGAACCAAGGTCCCATTGGCTAACATAGGCACTACTGGCAATAAATGAAATTAAAATTTAAAAAATTGTTGTTGTTGGGAATCATGGCATTGATAACTATCCCTCTACTTTCTTTCCTTTGTTTAATGCAAATATTCTAGGATGGTGTTTTCTTTTTATAGTTAGAACAAAAATATTCTATGTTGTGGGGGGGGACCTATACACCCCAAAAAAAAACCTGCATACACACTTTTTCCATGTTTTAACGACTTGACAACCTTTAGGAAACATCTCCAAACTACTGGGTACTTTATTGGGGACTTGCTGGCTGTTGAATGGAGTTAGGAGGAAGGGTTCAGCTAAATTTAGAGGTGCAGTAAATTTAGCAGGGGGACCCACAGGTGGGCCAAAGGTGCAATTTACACTTTTTCATTATTTTGACTTAGGAAAAATTTAATTTTCCTATAGTAAAAAATTTGAGTGATCTCAACCATCCATTGAGATCTATTCTCAGCGATTCAAGGAGATGGTGGGCCTAGGTCGATTTCAAAGGAGGAAAAGGGCACAAACTTGGTTTATTATGCACTATACAACTTGTCTATTCAACTCAGTAGAAAAGGGGTTTTTAGTTCAATGCCTAGGGTTTTCAGTTCAACACAAATAGGGCAAGAAAGAGAGGTGAAACAACCTCATAATCTTCCAGCCAACGTTCATCTTCAACCAGATTGATTTCAGCTGTGTAGAGGGGCTGTACTTAGGTCGTATGAACCGGTGTTTTAAAATTCGGCTGGACCAAATCGGATTCGGCCGAGCCGATTGAGCCGGACCCTTGGCCAGGACGACTCGATAGAAAAACCGGTTTGGTGGCTGGTTTGTTACCGAACCGATTGAGCTGGCTGAACCAAGTCGACTGAGCCGACTCAGCCAACCGAGCCGATTGAGCTGGACCTTGGTCGGTTTGTTAAGGTGTTGCGGTTGGTGGATGGGGAAAGATTGGCTATGGGCTTCATTTATGAGGCTATGGATCAAGCAAAGGAGCAAATAAAGGCAACATACAAAGAAAGAGTGGCTAAGTATGGGTCCATTTGGGAAATCATTGATCAAAGATGGAACAATCAACTCCATCGCCCTATGCATGCAACTAGGTTTTTTTTGAACCCAAGGTATCATTATAAATCTCTGGAGGCAAAAGCTTCACTGCGTTGGTTAGCAGTAGCCAATGATATTGGTGTCTAGTGATGTTTTATAGTTTACTTTTGTTGCAGAGGCCATTTAGAGCCTCCTTGGTTATGTGTTGTTGTTTTGATCTCTATATCATGTATGTATTGGACAGTGCACTGGGTGCCATTTTGATATAATAGATATATTCATGAGCCTACTTTGATCATATGTTGTCTTTTCTTTATATTCTAATGCATTGTGTTTGGAAACATGAATGAAAATCTTTAAAATTATGTTTTAACTCTTTTCATAAAAAAATAAATATTTAATGTATTTTTTACAACGACCGAGTCATTGAAATCAAATCGGCCGAGTTGATACCAAGTTGGAGTCTACCCTCCACCGGTTTCGAACCCGAGTCGGAGTCTTAAAACATTAGCATGAACATGTACTATTTATGTACAGTGCGCAAGCAATTAGGTCGAGAGGGAGCAGAGCACATATCAGCTTGTGTTGAGAGATCTGTAGAGTGAAGGGAAGTTCTCCCTCATTGTAATAATTTTTTGAATATTGCTGAAGCACAATAAGAACACACAAGTTTGCAGGTTTTCCCCAGAGTTGGGGTTTCTTGTGTAAATTTTTGGTGTACTGTTTTTATGGTGTGTTTGTCTTCAAATTTTCTGTTGTGCATGCAAGTTAGGAAACTCAACATAACATTGAATTTAAGTTAAAGTTTCAATTTCAATTACCTTGCTTTAGATATTCATTGTTTAGGTTTTGGGTTTCAAGAAATCTAACATGGTATCAGAGCGCTGCTTCTGATTGAAAACCAACATCATTATTTCAATCTCAGGAGCAAGTTAAAGGCACAATTCAGTTCAGGGGTTGCGCTAGGGTTTCTGGCAGTGTGACCTAGGGTTTTTGAGTAGATTGAACTACAATATGGCATATTTAGTGCTGATATTTGAGGACCACCTTGATGGGGCCTCAATTTTTTTTCTTTGAGTGAGAGGATTGGTGTAGTGCTGGAGGAACAAGGAGTTTGGGAGCTTGTGGATAGTCCACCAACCCAACCAATAAACCCTCAACAACTGGGATATGTTATGAACAAAGTTCATATACGTAACAAAATACTCAGAAGATCTGAAATATATAAATATCCATGATAGGACAAATATATTTGTATAAGAATGTATAAAAGATTTGAGATGATGACATTCTTACGAATGAGGGCCCGCTCATATACCTAGGCAGATGCCTTTTCATGAATAGTCATGTCTTTAGAGACATGCCTCTTATATACTAATCATTTTTATCTATATTTTTTTTTTCCAAAGAAAAAAACCGAACTTTTTATATAATCGATAAAAAGTTACAAGTATATGCTAAAGCATTCATTTTGCTATAAGAAACGAGTCCTACAGCTGCTCCAAAAAAGGTCTACCTTCTCAAAACTGAAAAGGGAAAAGCTCTGGACTCCTGGGTCATATTTTAACACCCATTCCGACTTCTTTCTACAAACAGCCCTTATAGAAGCCTCAGGAACACAAAAATTCAGGACGAGTATCTACTCCTGGGTCTCCTCGATGAGGAAAACAACCCACATAAAGAGTTGGATACTGTGGATATCACTAAATAGGATCAAACAGTTTGTCATATGATAGTCCGAGTATACATCCGCTTATATCAGCTTTCTATAAGCCATATGAAATAAAACAAAAAACAGAAAAATATAACAGTAAAAGCTAAACATAGGGAGGATGATCCGACACATGGATCCGATCATGTTCTTGCTCAGCTATTTTCCAACTGCCTATAGTTTGTTGCAAGCCATCTTTAGAAAGCCTGCCAGCTGCTTCATTTCTGTCCCTGTAAATATGACCGATTGAAAAAGTATTAAAAGAACGCTTTAAATTCAAAGTCTCTTCTAATAGAGGTCTCAACATGTAATTTTGGCATCTAGTTTGACCATTTACCCACTTTACAACATTTAAAGAATCACCGAAGATCTGAACTGTGAAGATGCCCCTGTGAATTAACCAGCAAAGTAGAAGCTTTAGAGCGGAGAGTTCAGCATAATTGTTTGTTCTGTTGCCTAGGCCTACTGAAGCTTTTAAAATGTGGTTTTCATTTAGATGGATGATTATCCCTGCTCCTGCTGAGTTGTTCTGTGAAGCCCCATCAAAATAAGCCCATGGGATCCCTGGATTGATTTGTTCTTCTCTGCTCTTTTTAGGATTCCTTACCTCCTCTGCTTCTGGAATATTGGAAAGGATAGCAGTGCATTGGAGTGCAATAATTTCAACCGGGATTTCTTTGTCAGAGAAGATACACCTGTTCCTTGTTATCCAAATGCCCCAACAAATGATGGGGGGCAGGTTCCGCAGATTTCCTTCTTTATGATGCTTCCACCATTTTTCCTAGGTCTCGGGAATGGTATCCCCTTCCCAGCTTAACTGCTTTTGTAATAAATTTTGAACTTCTCCCCATACTCTTTTGGCGAAAGGGCATTTTAAGAAGAGATGATTGATCGACTGCGAGTCAGCTTTACATAATGAACATCTCCCCGGGCCTTGCTTGAATCTGGACTGGAGGATTTCCCAAGTAGGGATTTTCTTTTTTAGAGTACACTAGAAGAAAAGTCTGGCTTTTTTTGGGCATTTCAGTGTCCATAACTGGTTGACCCACCATTCCGGCTCTTCCCATCCTTTTTTTGACATTAAAAATTTATATCCGAACTTAGGAGATAAGCCCCGGATTCTGCATGAGCCCATACCAGCCGGTTCGGACTATCTTTCAGTCTTACATTTGATCTGGTTAGTTCCTGAGTGAAGGCCTTCCACTGATTCCACCAGTAGGGTCTGAGGTCTAATTCTTCCCCAGATTTCCAAGCTTGCCCCCAGATTGTGGACTGGCCAATTATTATCTATATTTATATTATTTATATATATATTTTATTCATAACATTGCCTTCCTCTTGAGAAAGCTTTGGCCTCAAAGCATATTGCTGGTAAGGTGCGTCATCTATTCTTTAGTCTTGTAATCTATTTGCATATTTCATACTTCTTCAATTTGTCATCTTCAATGATACATCGATGATAGGATCCTCTGAATGATAAACAAAATTGTTGAACTTAGATGGGATTTGAGCATCCTAAATTAATCTTATGTGGTATCTTGCTGTCACTGGATACTTCGTGTAAATTTTTATCACGAGATTGAATTGCACTGATATTAGTAGCGTTCAAAACATAAGTTCTTGTTTATGTTCTGAGTGATAGATATATGCTCACTGTTTGAGTTGTCTGCTCTTGTGATTTAGATGTTGATAAGGAGTTCTTGTGGTTTGATTTTCCCTTATATTGTGTGTGGCATTTTCTTGATTTACTTCAAATACTAATGTTGTTGAGTTGGTTACAAAATCTTCATTTGGATTTTTCATCGTCTAAACTGCAACATCGAAATATGTCTTCACTTTAACTGGCTTGTCATCTTCTTGAGTTATGATATTCATTGGATCGATATTCATTCATTTTTCTTCAACTTGAATTTCTACATTTGAAGATTTCAACCCTTCCTTCTCGATAAATTATTGTACCTTGTTTTCAACCGACTTCTTGTCCTTCTTAAGCTTCTTAATTTGTGTCAATAATTTTTCACTATGGTCATTTAGCTGAGAAACTTAATTTTTTGTCAGTGATGATTTTGTTAATTTCCCTTTGCATATTTTGTACTGCTTTATTACTTTCTTGAAAAATTACTTTTGAGATATCTTGAACGTCTTCTAGTGTTATTTGACTTGGTTTCAATGTAACATTTTGTAGTGTAAGGATGAAGGACCCTATTAATTCCATCCAGGGCAAACCTAGAAGGATGTCACCTTGATTGCTCCATAGAGACCGAACAAAGAATTGCAATATAAATGTATAATCCCCGATGTTTAATTTGTAAATCAATTATTTCTTATTGTTTTTTACTCGTCGAATCCATCGTTTAAATTATATTCAATTTAGGAATCACTAATTAGTTAGCACATTAAGTACTAACATAATTATTATCTTGAATAGGATCAATAGAGATTATAATATCTCTTCCTGCATGTGATCCTTTGATTTTAAATAGCACACTAACATATTTCCTAATCGTTCTAGGGAATCTTTCATTACTGGTATCCATTTCTTTCGTTTTCTGGATGAGCTTAGGGTTTAAAAATAATACCTCTTTTTTGTTTTGTTTTTTTTTTTTTTCTCTTAAATTTTGGTTGGTTTTTACCTTTTGGGTTTTAATAAAAGGCAATATCTTATTAAATCACCCTTTTATGTATATATAAAATTTATATTAAGTCTATATATATTATATATCACCCTTTTTGACTTTGATGTGGAATTTCGAGACTTTTGAATTTTGCCCTTCTATAATTGAATTTCCTTTAATTTACTCACAAATAACCTCTTTTAATATTTTAATCTAAATTTCCAAATGTTACACCTTCTCCAAAAAATTGGAACGTTCTTGTGAGGAGATGCAACTGAATGTATGATAATGTAAAGATTTATGGTCGATGATAGGCACAATAGGAGCAATACACAATGATGGCAGATGCACGACGATGGTTTAGATTGTCGGTGATAACAACGAAAGGCTCATGGCAGAGGTAATGGCAGCCGAAAGGTTGAAAGGCGACTGAATGGGAACACATGACTACAACTTGTCACTGAGTTTGTGGCTTGTTGTCGAATGTCAACAATTGTTGCAAGCGGCAGGAGAATTGGGGGGGGTTCAGTAGATTAGCAGTGAGATGACACCGTGGGATGTCAAGATTGGTTGGCGTCTATGCGGACGCTGGGTGGATGCAACAACCGAAGTTTACATGCACAACCACTGCTCAAGATTGTCGGCGTCAATGGTATGGTTGCGGGGCTCAACCATGACGTCGATACTGTGGATGGTAGCACGTTTTTTTTTAAGTTGCACAAAATGCTGAAATGCTTTGGAGTTTTTGAAATGGGTATGTTAAGAAACATCACCTCCCAAAAATGGAAACATCGGTTGAAGCGTCGTAAATGTATATATATTAAAAAAAACTTATCAATAAGTGAATAACACATTATCTTGCAAGAAAAAGAGAAATAAGATCCAAAGATGACAAGTTGATGGCCAAAGGCCGGATTAAACTGACTTTGACCGATGGTTGTATGACCAGAGGATCAAACAACTTTAACACCAATTGTTATGAACAAAGTTCATATATGCAACAAAATACTTGAAAGATTTGAAATATATAAATATCCATGGTAGAACAAGTATATTTATATAAGAATGTATAGAAGATATGAGATGATGGCATCGTTACAAATGAGGGTCTGCTTATATACCTATGCAAGTACCCCTTCATGAACAATCATGTCCTTAGAGACATGCCTCTTATAGACTAATATTGTTTAATTAATCATTATTATAATTATCATTTTTATTTATATTTAGATTATTGAAAGATGCAAAGGCGAGAAGAGTTATCCTTGAAGGAGTCAAGCATCACATCATACCTCACCTATTTGGCAAGAAGACAACTGAGGCTATGTGGACAACCATCATAGGGCTGTACGAGCGTTCGAGTGAAGCCAGGAAATTGGTACCCAAAGAAAAAATTAGAAACTTTGGGATGGCAAAGTCTCAGTCCATGGTCTCTTATCTCACCAGATTCAGCCAGATGAGGAACGAGCTAGCTGGAGTTGGGTAGATAGTCTCAAACAAAGACCTTGTCAGTTTCACATTGTTGGGTTTTCCCAAGTCATGGGAAAACTTTACTCATGTTATCAGTGGCAGAGAAAACCTACAAGGACATGAGAAGTTGTGGAGTGATTACGTCCAAGAGGAGATCCAAAAGCATGCCAAAGCTAGATCTCACGTAGAGATCGAGGAAGAAGATATTTTTGCTCTAGTTGGAAAAGTGGGCAAGGCCAAGGGCAAGAAAGGTGCACAAGGGGCCGAGTCCAACTATAGAGGTGAGAAGAAGAAGAAAAATCTTAGCAAGATAAAGTGCTTCTCTTGCCATTAGTTTGGGCACTACTCTATCAAGTGTCCACACATGAAGAAAGGGTTTAAGAAGGAATACGCGACAACATCAACAGAGGTGGAGGAGTTCACTTCTCACTTTGAGAGGGAGTTCTTGGTCATAGCTTGCATGACAAACTTAGCGGCTAACAATGTGTAGTATGTTGATAATGGAACATCTTGTCACATGACCAGGAACATGAAGTATTTCAACAAGTTGATTGAAAAGGACATGCAGTTTCACAGAGCTGGGAGATGATGGTAGATACCTAGCCAAGGGCGTGAGTCCTGTCAAGTTTGAGAGGGAGTTCAGGAACCCTCTCTACCTCAGAGATGTCCTCTTGTTGGATAGTTGGCATTGTTAGGATGGTTAGTGGCATCAATAGTGTTGGCATTGGTGTCAATTGGGCCAACATTGCTGTCAGATGCATAGTATGTTTGACATTGATGTGGTGTGTTTCTTATTCAGTTGGAGCTGGAGCCTTGGCCGAAGACAAAGGGGGAGATATAACTTTGATTTTATTTATGCCTTAGGAGATTAGTTCACATGCTCCTAAAAGTGGCACAATTGGATAGTGCTAGGAAAGAGCTTTCTAATGGTACGTTGAAGTCCGAAAAAGGCTTCTTGGAGTGAAAGATATGGTTGACCAAAGTGTGTAGATCTTAAAGGTCAATAGATAGGGTTCTAGGGTTCAAGGTTCCTCGTCTCCCTTGTGTTTTGCAAAGAAATTTCTTTATTTTAGACTTAGGCAAATTTTGGAGTAAGGTCGAGACTTGGGTATATTCAAGCCTAATCAGAGGTCAATTTGCGCAACAACATTCTGAAGTTGAAATCCCTTCGACCCTCGACCTAGTAAGGCCATCGGCAAGTCTGGCCATCAACCTATACACGCCCTAGGTCAGTTTTTCAGGCGAGTTTGGTAGGAGTACAAAGGACCAACCCTCGACCTGTGTGGGACCAACTATAAGTGGCAAATATTAATTGACTGGAGAGGGTGATAGGTGGCACCACTTGGGGGTGGCCACGTGGTCTCAATGATGCTAACACAGGGTGACATGGCAACATCAGGAGAGGACGCATGGCATTTGTTTTCGACATTTTCAGGGGGTTAGATGGGCCAAATTTGGGTGACATGTGTCACCACTCGAGATGCCGTCAGCATGACATAAAAGGATGATGTGGCAAGATCTCGAGGTTTGCACCAAGGGATTGGTTTGATGAAGTTTTCCTGTGTTTTTGGCTTTCGGCGAAAAGAAAAAGAAAAAAGACAGTAAAGTCTCAGCCCCAGCTTAGTTAAGCCATCGACCAGTTGTTGGGACAAATAGAAAAGAACAATTGACTTTCGACCCTCACTTAGTTGGGCCTTCATTGAGTTGGGCCATCGACTTGTCGAGGTTCGAAGCAATGGTTGATCAATCCTCGACCTCCGACCTCCCGACCTGCGTTGGAAGGCGCATGCAAGAGTCATTTTTGCGAAGGTTTTATGTATTAAGTGACCAAGGGCTTTCAAGCTCATTTCAACGAAAAGGAGCTATGGGGTGTAAAAAGGAGGCCTTCAGACTATATGATAAAAAGTTCCGAGGGCTTAACTCTATGGGCATTTGAAGTATGAACAGGTCGTCAGTCATTTTGGCCTATGCACTATATTCAATAGTTAAGCCATATTTGGAGGTGCTCTATAGTTGAAATACTCTGATAAAGCATGTAAACGCCAAAATTGTCTCGGAGATTAATTGTAGAGAATCAAGATGGTCACGACACAGTCTCTCACGCAAAAAAATTAAGGTCGATGACCCAACCCCAATTAAATTTGCTGATCACAGTTAATGAGGTAAGTGGATTTCAGTGCACCATCATGGGAGTCCCCTTCTAGCTGTGCATGTGATAATGAAGGAGAGCCATCCATTGTGATTAAGTCCTCTGATATTGTGCTGCATTGTTTCTTCTTTATGTGCCCAAATGTTATTAATGTATGTTCTCAAACTATTTAATTGAGTTGAAGCAAATAATCTTTCGGTAGAGGTGCCCATACTCATGTTCTTAATTGAAGTTTGGTGAGTTATTGCAGGACGCATGAAATGAATGATGAGCTGACAATTTACATCGTTCACTTTGTAGTTGTGGAACAAAAAATCAAGAAACATCTGAGTTAGCAGTAAGAGAGTTGAGTTGTATGTGTAGTGGGGTGTATCTGTGAGTTGCGTGTGAATTGTGGGGTGCTCAAGTTGCGGAGTTGTGAAGAGTAGTATGTGCAGCAGAGCTGAAAGAGCAGAGAAGAAGCAACTGAAAGTGTGGATGCAGAGTAGAGAGGAAGGAGTTGTAAGAGATAGTTGACCAGGTTCTTCATGCTTTTTGTAATTATAGTTGGCCACTATCTTTAGTCGGAAAATTGAATGAAAAATAGGACAATTGGGTAAAGTAGGTTGTGGCTTGCATTCATAAGAGGTTGGTTCCTCTTGGCAAGTTATGGCTTGCTCCCAAACAATTTGATGTAATTGAGTAGGAGCTTAGATCTTCATATTAACAAACACATTGGTGGTTTTTCCTTTTGAGTTTCCACATTAAATCTATGTGTCCATGTGTGTATGCTACTCATGATTGATGGTGTGTTTTCATGTGATTGGTTTACATTACTGTGTATGTATTTAGCTGCGAATGCTCATATGAGTGAGTGTCAAGTTAAGAGAAAAATAAGATTGAGATTGATTGTTAAGATTAGCATTAATTACTGATTCACCCCCTATGCTCAGTAATTCCTTATTCAAACACCTCCACGTCTCAAGTTTGAAGAAAAACCTTGTTTCATTCTCAACCTTGGAGACCATGGGTTATGAGGTTCTCTTCAACATAGGAAAGGCCTTTATCAAGCCTTTCAACTTCACAACAGCTTAACAAATTGGAGTTAGGGTGAAGAACCTCTATAGGCTTCAGTTTGAGACACAACCATAGCCTTGAGTAGTAGAGGAGTTAGTGAGTAGAGCTGTGACCTTGGGGAGCTTTGGCATAGGCGTATGGGTCACTTACACCATGGAGCGTTGAATATTCTCAGAGAGATTTCCATAGGACTGCCACAGTACAGTGTTGACCAACATGACGTGTGTAAAGGTGGACAGTTGCCAATTATGCCAAGACATCCTTCCCCAACAAAGACAAGGAGGTCGAGAGCATATTGTAGCCGATGCATTTGGATGTTTGTGGACCATTTTCCTCTCCATCCCTTATGGGATACATATATTATGTCGCCTTCATTGATGACCACTCAAGAAAGACTTGGGTCTTCTTCATGAAGAAGAAATATGAAGTATTCTCTAAGTTCGTGGATTTTAAAGTCTTGGCGGTGAAGTAGACAGGTAAAAAGATTAAGATGTTGAGGTCAAACAACAATGGGGAGTACATCTCCAATGCCTTTAGGGACTTGTGTGCTAAGGAGGGCATTGGGAGACAATTCACCACACCCTATAATCCTTAACAAGATGGGGTGGTTGAGTGCAAGAACCTGAGCGTTGTTGGAGTAGCTAAGGCCATGTTGCATGGCCAAGGGCTTGCCAATGTTTCTTTGCGCAAAGGCATGCAACACTGCAACCTTTTTGCAGAGTAGGAGCTTATAGAGGGTGCGAGGCAAAGTCTCATTAGAGGAGGCTTTCACAGGCAATAAGCCTGGCATGTTTCACTTCTGGATTTTTGGCAGTCTAGTTTAGTTTCTTGTGCCTTCTGATAATCAAAAGAAGCTGGAGCCCACAACGGAGAAGGGTATTTTCGTGTGCTATAATGAGATATCTAAGGTATACAGGGTGTATGTCCCAACACTCAAGAAGACCGTGATCAAGTGTGATGTGAAGTTCGAGGAAGAAAGGGATCTTAGGAAGTCCTTGGAGTGTGAGCAATGTGTAGAAGGTTCCCAAGTAGGAGGCTTAGCCGGCTCCTCATACTTCATCATAGCCATTTATTAGGGATGCCAAGAAACACGCAGATGAGGAGAAAGCGCAGGAGCAAGAGGAGAGATTAGAGCGAGTGGAGCCCACTCAACTAGTGACTCCTAACACATGGAGATGACAAGCCAAGTGGGTAGATCAGTTGATTAAGGAGGCTCAGGGGAGAGATGTAAACCCTAACAACACATTTAACATAGTAAACAACCACAAAGATATATTGGGTACATGGCATTAATGATTGAGTTGATAGACCTAGAGCCTTCTTGTTCCAAGGAGGCAACCTCTTAGTAGGTATGGCGAGATGCCATGGTGGAGGTGTATTCCTCCATCACGATGAATGATATTTGGGAGATAGTGCCAAGACCCGTTGGCAAATCAGTGGTTGGTTCATGTTGGGTGTACAAGATAAAGCACGAGGTTGGTGGGATTGTGGATAAGTGCAAGGTGTCCAAAGGGTTTTATCAGGCTAAGGGGATAGACTATGATGAGATGTTTGCACCCGTGGCCTTGATACTCGTCCATTAGGACCATATTGGCGATTGCAATGCAGATGGGGTGGAAGATCTAGCAAATGGACGTGGAGACTACCTTCCTTAACATAGTTGTTGAGGAAGAGATATATGTTGAGCAACTTGAGGGGTTTGAGACTTTCAGTAGAGACACATGTTTGCAGGCTGAAGAGAGCTATTTATGGGCTTATGCAGGGACCGAGGGCATGGTATGCCTTGATAGACACCTACCTTTTAGGATTGGGCTTCACTGAGTGAGGTAGATCCCAACCTATACTACATTTTGGTTGTAGGTCTTCCACTCATTCTAGTGCTATACGTGGATGGCTTGATACTGACATGAGCAGATAGCCTGATCTAGGATTGCAAGAAGGATATTGCAAGGGAGTTTGAGATGGACTTAGGGCCTATCGACCACACTTTGTCAACAGTTCAAGAAGTAGATGTACTGAGCACCAAATAATTTTTTCAAGGATTATTATCATCATTCAACTTCTAGTTTCATTATTGTAAACCCAATTTTTGCAAAAAATATTGTGAATGATGCTAGTATGACCATTAAACTATGTAATAACACCTAGGTAAGCCTGCAATTTTGTCAAAGGGTTTCATCCTAGGGAGTTTTTTAACCTCCCTGAATTATGTGTGTTTGTAAACACAGATAATTGACAAAGTTTTTCTCCCAGTTATAACCCCAAAGCTAGGGTGGAATTCATTGACAAGGTTTTAGGTGAGTCCTAATATTTATTGAGTCAATGTAAAAAGTGTGTTTAGGAATATTTTAGACTTTAGTGCATGGTTATTCATAATTAGACATCATGACTAAATTATTTTATTTCATACACACTTGGTTTCATACTAGATCATATTATGTCGCAGAATTGGGTAGTGTCTTGAGGGTTTATGTCTAAATGTGTATTTCCCTTTCTAAGGGTTGAATTAATTTGTAATATCTTGTAAAAATATTTTAGTGCATGGTTACTCATAGTTAGATACCATGGCTAAAATATTTGAGGGTGGACATCGCTTTTTTTTTGTAAATCAAAATTTTATTCATTCTTCCAAAAAGAATACATTAGTAGTAGAGCGCAGGTAGTCTCTCCCCGATTAGGTTTGCTAACTACCGCTGTTAGCTTATGACAAAGAAACATAAAAACATCAAGAGATATAGTCTACAACTTGAGAGGCCAAGAGCACCAGTAAACAAACAAAACAAGTAAAACACCTCTAACCATGCTAGCTATCAGAGGTGATGGAGGCTGGGTTGTCTGAAGCTGTTCGTGGAGGAGGAGGATAGAAGGAGCATTGAACGTGCTCATAGAAATGGGCCATCCAAGCCTACTTTCTCGGATAACATGTTCTGGCCCCACCAGACCACCACTATGCGCTCTTAGACGTGGCACTGAAAATAGTGCATTTTGTTCAAAGTAGCCATTAGCTCAACGTGTTCCTCTTGCCTCACCCTCTTCGAGGTTTCTAGGTGTTCAAGAATTGATTAAATCAAATCACGACAACACTCAACATAGTAGGTCTGCCGCTGCCCATGTCCCACATGACGAGCCATCCCCTGTCTCCCTGAATTATTGTGACGCGTCAACCCACCACGCTGTTGACCCCGTAGTGTGCAACCCCTGTGTCCAATTACCGAGCCACCCCGATTGCTACCACCACAAACTTCAGAACCCACCCGACTAGAGCAGCTCGCACTGCCACCACTTCGACCACCAGGGATTGCCTTACCCAAGCGACCACATATGTTACCTCCTCACCTAGAGTTATTGGGATGGGACACCAATTCCAACGGTGAGAGACTCTCACCAACCACAACACTGCTCGAATTGGGCTTAATTTGGGACGAGGAGCGAGCTAAATGGGGAACCAAACGCATGATGATCAACCCAACACCACAGGGATGACCAGAGGCTAACCAACAATGAGCTTTCCAAACCGTAACTATCACTGAGGAGAAACACACCACCCCCGTCGGCGTGACCACTGCCAGCCGGTCCCAAATGAACGCAGAGGACCATAATTTTACCACAACCACGTGCAATTCATCGTCCTGCTCCCTCGGAAGAGGCCACGCAAAACAAACCACCCAGAAACCAGTGTATCTGCTCCGCAAACACTACCAAGCCCAACAAGACCTCGAGAAAGAACTGTTAGAGGCTGCGTATCCAATTCCACTCCAACACGAAGGAGATAACACCAAACCCTAGCAAGACCGACAAAGCATCACCAAAATTTAACAACTAGGTATTTTCCTCTGTGCAAAAACCTTAAATCGAGAACCAAACTGGCAATTGACAAGAATGAACACCCGTAAGCAGAGGAGGGGATGTCGACAGCGCAAACGCCACCTCTCCCAGACAAGTTGCCCGCAAAAACAACCATTTCCCTGCTTAGAACTCGCATTACCAATTCCATACCACAGCCAAACTCTGAATGTCTGATAGCAGACCGCACCACCCTCCATAAATTTCCAATAGACGCCACCTCCTGGGAAATCCAAGACAAAATGAAACCAACCTCACACAAGGTTTAATATACGCTCTCGTACACAGGGTGCATGGAGAGGACGGGGAGGCCGATCCTCGCACCTACGGCCACACGCCCCTCGTGAATGCCCACACGTTCCTTTGGGCACAGTTTCCACTTGGTTAATCACCCCCATTGGGGAAGGGTGAAAACAATAATTAATCCCCTCTAGTCATTTAATTAAATTTTATGGCAAAATTAACTAAAAATCCTAAGCCAAAAAATTAATTAATTTTGAGTCGAAAAAATAATTCAAAAGAAATTAAAGTCTCTCCAAGCGGGAAATAATAAAAAAAATTGCGGGTCAAAGAAGAATTAATTTTTGGAGGTCCTCCACTAGGGGAAAATTGAAAGTTTAAAGAAAATTTGACCCCTTAGACTTTGGTGGTTAAGTCAAAGTGAAACTTTTGAAGATATTAGTCCAAACTATTATATTTGGATTAATAAAAAAAGGTTTTAAGAGAAATTCAAACTTTTTATCAAAAAAAAAAAAAATCAACGGTGGAAATCAAGTTATTTTCCAAGGAAGATCAACGGTCGAGATTATTTTGACGAGAATCAAGCCAACTAGCTATTATTTCCACTTGGAGGGGTTCTATTCTCTCATTTTCTATATAAGGATGTATGAAGCTCCTCATATTTGTCGATGATCTTTGGATGATGTAGTCTGTAATGCATGTACTTAGCCTTGCTCTGCTGTAATTGTATTTTTCATAATAGAAAGACTTTGGGGTTTGAAATACATGGTGTTCTTCTATCTGTTGATATGTGGCATGTGCTAGCAATTTTTCGTGGTCTATATTATATGTGCTTTATAATTGCTATTTCATTTACTGTGAAACAAAACATCTATTGGTATAGATATCTTGCCTTAGGTGTTGGGTTTAGATTTATATATCTAAATCTCTTATGATCTAACAATTCATCTTTAAAGTTTTAATAGAGATCTATAGTTTAAAGTTTTAATAGAGATCTATAGGTATGTTAGCCCTTGGTCTCCAAGTTCATACACTGTAGGGAAGAATCAACCATGTTTGGATTATGAGCTTTCATTTTGCAAGGTACTTTGTAGAAGGGTTTTGGACGGTTGATCCATTTACATACATCATTCATATTAAAATCTTTATTTTTTTTAATCTCTCTCTTGTGCTATAATGAAATTTACATGCTAATAAGGGCAAATTTTATTTTGTAAATATTGTGAATATTTGTAAAATGATTTTGAATCTAACCCTTGTATTTTAATTTTTAACCCATTTTAAATTTTGTATAGCATTTGTGGTTTGGGTTTTAAATTTTTGAATATATTGGGTATTTGGGTTCTCCATTTTTCATTTGTGTAGGTGATAGCTCAAGGGTTTGAAGCAATAATTAATTTATGGGCTATTCATCCAAGAGCAGATGGTTAATCTAGGCCCTTGAGGGTAAGATCTATCCTTTCCAACTCCTAGCAACTCAACATCCAACTGAAGAAAGGAAGCCACAACCCTTACAGGAGGGTTTCATCATTTTTCTGGGCGTTTTTCTCTGGTTTCAAGGGGGATGAGTGCATTTTTAGCCTCTTAGAGGCTAGCCGCAACCCTTGTGGGCCCCTCTTACCCTAACAACAACAGCTAAGGCTTAGCGGCAGACCCTCTAGGGCCTCTATTTTCTTAGCGACAATCTACCTAGCCTTGGTTGCAGCCCTTTGTGGGCTCTTTCCCCAAGCAACAACCCTCTAGGGCATAGCTGCAGGCCCTTAGGGCCTTCCCTTGGCTTGTTGCAGGCCTTTACAACCACTTTTAGGGTAGGCACAACCCTTAGGAGCGCTATCCCTCCTAGTCGCAACCCCTAGAGGAGGCTTTCCCTTAGTCGATACCCTTATTGGGCATTTTTCTCCCCATTGTTGGGCATTTTTGGCATTTTTGGCATATTTGTGGGGTTTTAACATCTAATTTGACACTAATCCTTGTGGTTGCAAGCTTATGGTAAATTTTGGAAGGGTTTGAATTCGGTTCTATAATTATTTTGGCATTAAATCATTGAATTTTTGAGCTAACACTTGGTTTTGTAGACTCGCCATCAAGGATTTGACGCCTTGAGGTGTCTTCAGCGTTAGAAGCCCTTGTTTCAGTCATAATAGGGATGATCTATCCTATTTCAAGCTAACAAATTGTTTTGTAGTGTTTGATGAAGTTTTAATCTACTGGAAAATCAACTAGTCATCAAACTAGGGCTATAGGCATAAGGGTTTGGCTCTTCTACCCTCTTGCTCACTGTGCTTGCAATCAGATCTGAAGCATCATAGTTATAGTGACATAAATCTGATCTAAACACCCAAAATAAGCTCTAAAACACTTTGGCATAAGCCTCTAATCATTGCACATTTAATCTAAATTGATAAATCAATATTTGCGCTTTTTTGTTATTGATTGCTATAGTGTTTTGAATGTCTAATATATAATTTTCGTAGTTTGATATACATGCGACAACAATAAGGAAATACATTAATAAGTGCTAAAAGATCATAAGAATTCATGTTCATAGCTTAAGGTGTTCCTATCTTTCATTTTGTCCTCATTTGCAAATGATAAGTGGATTGCTCTTATAGTTTTTGGTGTCTTTTGTTGGGTTGATTGATAAACATAAATGTCATTGTTCGTCTTGCATCATTTCACCCTCTTGCATTTTGGGCATTTTCATAGTGCATTTCACTTCTAAAAATCACTGTTAGTAATCTCATCTCAAAGAAGATTGTGCTCTAATTAACTTAGCATTGACATTGTATTGGCTTGTGAAATTGCTAATATTATAAAGTGGCTAATTGTGAAAGCTAATGATATTGATGTCATTTATTCGCTAATGCTCTTGTAAAGTACTTATAATACTTTTATAACCTAGTGTTTCTAATTTATAAGTAACATAAGGAATTGGTTGCTAATTAAGAGCATTATTTTGTTCAACAACCTTGTGATCTTGTAAGAATCTTGTGATATCATCTTCTTTGAGTAATATTGTGATCTCAATTGCGCAATCCTGTTGCTAATCTTGTTTCATTGGCATTACTTTGCATATCAAGTGTAAATGATTCATTATTTTGGTGTTCCTTGCTTTTCATTGGTTATTTATTTAGAACATTTGTTATCATTGAGATTGCTAATCAAGTGATTTATTTGGGCACTCTAGTGATCTTGTTTCATTAGCACACTGTTTTAATTGAGATTGTTCTTAACATTTCTCTCTAAGTACTTTTCATTGAACATCATAAGCATCTAATAATTTAACTTAAAATGTTTAAGAAGCCATTTAATAATCTCATTTAAGACAATCAATCATAAATTGCACTTCATCCTAGGATTAGTTGTGCATTAATTAATTTACCTCCAAGCATAAGCTTGGTTGAAAGAAGATAGGACCACCTTTTTCACCCAACTTGTGAATTTTAGGCTCTCACTTGTGGTTAACACAATGACCTTGCAATCGTCAGGGTCACAGTGTCAACAACGCCAGAGGCATTCAGGTGGTTAGAACTCTATGGGAGGTATCGTTAATAAAGCCATGGTTTTCTTCCCCTAGGTTTCTCTCCACAACCTACATTTGAGACACTCCAAAACAATTGAGAGAAATAATTCATTCAGAATAGACATTTAATCTAAAATTAACCAAGAGTTTGCATTTCACTTAGTTTTAGGTGTCATATATCATATAAGATAATTTTCATCCTAGCAACGACTGTTCTTTCAGTAATTTGGTATCTGAATTCTCATTGTGCAAATAATTTGACTCCTAAGGCACCGGTCTCATACTTAAATATTTTTTAAAATCTAATCAAGTTTTACTAAATAATCTCAACTTTCCAATCAACCAAGTTGTTAGGCCATTCAGTTGTGTCCCCTGAACTCATCATTTCATCCATAGAGACTACCCCCCTTAACTTGTTGTAGAGAGACAACTTAAACAAAGAGGGTTGGGATTAGAGTGACAACCCCTGCTTTAAGTGTTGTCACATCCACTTGTACAATTCGAGCGACAACATCTTCTGGTGTTGTTGTTGGGGATAGAGTTTTTCTGTCCCTAATTCTCGACTTCCATTTCATCATTATCATCTCCTTCACCCGTCAAGTGACACATTTTTTGGCGCTTCAACATCTTCTCTTATTTTTCATCATCCTTTGATTGGTCATCGTCAAAACATTTTCAGGCATTGGGGTATAATCTTTTCATCCTTAGTCTTACTCATCTTTTTCATCTTCATCAATTCACACATTCCTAACACCTGGACATTTGGGTTAGCTTCCTGCTTAGGTGGTGACTCCACTTATTCATCCTCTCACAAGAGCTTGAGGAAATCCCGGTAGCTTGGTTAACCCCACTATTGATCTTGAAAAGGCTTTTAGAGCCCTGTTAAACAAATTGCATTCTAGTAAGCATTTTATTTTTCTTGGACATGAAACCATCCTTGATATCCACTTTCTTTTCCTTGATCCCATCAAGCGATACATCATGGATCTTTTGGTATCTTGCAACTTTACCAATATTCAGGGATATCCTCATGATCTTCCAGATTTTGGTTTGGATAAGATACCTATGTTTCAAGGGAACAATGCAATCAGTGCTGAAGCCTATCTCAAAAAATTCTCAGCCTTCTTGGTAAAACATGCTAACAACACTGCATATAATCAGGAAGATTTCAAGGTGAAGCTCTTTGTTCTTTTTCTATAAGATGATGCTTTCCAATGGCTCTTGGATAAGCCTGATAATTATTTCGATTCCCTACAAGCTATCATCAATTCATTCAAAGATAAATATGGGGACAAGATAGAGGAGGTATTTACCTAAAGTTATCAAAAATATTAAGAAGAATGAAAATGAGACGATGGAAGAATTCAATAAAAGTTTCAATGGTATTGTCAGGGAAATGCATCAAGACTACAAGCTAACTGATAAAACTTTGTTAGAACAATATTTTGATGCATTTGTTGTTGATACTTCTTATGAGTTGAGACAATCTAAGCCAAATAATTTAGCTGTTGCTCAAGCCTTAGCTGACAATTTGGAAAAAATATGAAATTCCTAGTTTTGAAAGAAGTCTAGTTAAAGCTAAGGGAAAAGAAATCAAAGAAGTAGAGCATGACCCAGTGAAAGAATTAACTCAAAACATTAAGGGAATGAAGATTGAGCATGTTAGAGAAACGAATGCCATGCAGGCCAGGCTAATTCAAATGGAAAGAAATCAAGCTCATAATATGCAACCTAGAAATAATAATAACAATGGTAATAATAATACATGGCAATCCTCCAAATGAGGAAAGCCCTCCTAATCCTTTGGAATCTACCAATGTTGTTGATCAACATGTACCATTTTGCAGACCGTGTGAAAGTTTTCATGAAGAAAGCTCCTATGCTTTTGCTAGAAGAATCTCATATGAAGGAACAAGTGAACAAATAAACAATATTAGTCAAGATTTTCAAACAAAAAATTGTTGTAAGGAAATGATCTCTTCATCTTTCACCATTAATAACTTCAGTGATGAAAAAGATCCTATTACACAGTGATATGGTGAAAAGCCATCTCAAGAACAGATCTTAGAGATTGCCAAAAGCAAGAGTTATACAGGGATGGCTTGATACTGATGGGAGCAGATAACCTAATCCAAGAT
Source organism: Pinus taeda (assembly GCA_000404065.3). NCBI lineage: Eukaryota > Viridiplantae > Streptophyta > Pinopsida > Pinales > Pinaceae > Pinus > Pinus taeda. The sequence continues at coordinate 111,723 of APFE031538792.1, read as the reverse complement.
TGCAAGAAGGATCTTGCAAGGGAGTTTGAGATGGACTTAGGGCCGCTTGACCACACTTTGTCAATAGTCCAAGAAGTAAATGTACAAGGCACCATGCAATTTTTTTTAGGATCATTATCATAATTCAACTTCCAGTTTCATTATTGTAAACTCAATTTCTGCAAAATTTATTCTAAATGATGCTAGTATGACTTTATTATATATAATGTAGCTCTTGATGGCTAATTATTCATAGAACATAGGTAAGACGAGTGAGTTAAAAGGAAAAATGGGTGAAATAATGAGTAACAAGCTGTCAAAAAGGATGTTATTTCTTTGATTCAACAACACCAAAGAGGCCATTCTCCGCACACTTATGCATAATTTGACTCTTGCTTAAAATTGAATGAAATAACAGGTTGACCAATAGAGCTTAGAGCATTCATCTGTAGAATGAGATCAATTGTTTTTCATCTTCAACCCTATAAGTAGGCCTCTCATAGAGGCAAAGCCATCGGAAGCTAGCATTGAAGTTCTATGGACCCTATCAGATTCTCCATTACATGGGGACAAGTTGTCTATAAATTGGCTCCTTACACCCACTCTAATATCCATTTAGTATTTCATGTGTGATGTTTGAAGAAGGTTATGGGGCCAAATTATGGATTTCAGACTAGACTTCTAAAACTTATTGAAGAAGCATCCATTTTGCTACAACCGAAAGTAGCACAAGCCAATATAGAGCAATGAATATGCCAACACAATATTTAGAAAATTTTTCTATAATGGAAGGATATGCATCTCAAAGTTGTTAATTGCAAACAAAAAATTATTTTATAGCAGTATCCCAACCTCCAGCGTTGAGGACAACACTTCTTTTGAAGGGGGAGGGCGTGTTAGGATATTTCTCCAACCTCCCTACTTTGGGTACTTAGAGCTTAGTTTGTTAAAGTATGAGATGATGTTCATTGAATAAGGCCCTTTAGGTGGTTAGTGGGAAGTTACTTAACATAAAAATACTCAATAAGGCCCTTTATGTTAGGCAAACTAATCCTTCTTGTGGGCAACAAGGATCTCCCTAAATTTCAAACAAAACCTAGTAAAAAAACACCAAAAGAATTGCTACCTTTCCCTAGCTTACAACTGAAAACATGAAGCATGTAGTATGCGAAGAATCACTTTCCTATTTAGCAAAGTGCTTGTTGAAGTCCTTTCAGTGCTTTCCACAACCAACTTTTCCTCAATGCCTTAAAGGATTTCCCAATGCTTTCCACAACTTCTTCATGATGTTCCAAAAGAGATATGCATAGACAAAAACATTCAAAAGGATCAAAGCATCTCAAATATAAAATCAACAGTAAATGAAGTTCTTAACTTAACATACATCATATAGTTGAATAAATAATTAGTTATAAACCATATGAGTGATCAAGGAATCTCACAAATAACATTAGAATAGACACAATCAGGAAAGAAAAATTGTTTTGTATTGAATTCAAAGGAGAACAAGCTTACAACCTGGTTGCCTTGATGTTACAAGCCTCTTCCCATGATCCCAAACCTTATCCTTGGATGAAAATCCTTCTAGCCCTATTTCAGTGGCATAATCCTATTTTCAGTGGTCCCCTCCAACCCTTTGGCCTGTGTTTAATTTATAGGCCAAGAGGAGGAGGTTTGAGATCCTTTTCCTAAGGGATAAGATCCTCAAAAGGTGGGATAGGGGATTCACAAAGAGAGGGAATTAACTCCATGAAGAGAGGGATTAGGCTTCGAAGCTTTTAGTTGGGAAAGATTCAACCAACAAAGCTTCTAGAATTTAGTTTTTTTTTATTTTTACTTACGTTGAGTCATGTGCATAGTCCATAGTGGAATACATAGCGTGCTTTTGCCCTGAATTTAGTTGTCCAGTTTGCATATGCATAGAAATTGGCTAGGGAACTGTGCAGGTACTCAAAAATAAGTTTTTGGGCCTTATAATCCATAAATGTCATCTTCTTTGGGATTGTTTAGCTTCTAGTCTAACAGAGGAATGCTTTGGAACACTTTGATGGATAGCGAAAGATCCAGATTGATGGTCATTTTCCTAATGGAAAAAAAATGATGTGTAACATATTTCCCCCTAAAGTGAAAAGTCAGAAAAGATGTTTGAGGACTGAAGTACTTTATCATGCCAAGGTTTGGATTAGAGACCATGGTTGGAGACTTGAAACAATCAATCAAGTGTTACAATGCAATATATAATCATTATTGATGTAGGCATTCCCATACTCAGAGCATACATATCTCAAAGAATCAATATGGAAATACATATGAAGATCCATGTCATCAGAAGACACAATATGGACGCAACCGTCAATGGATCTATGTTTACAATCATAAATATTTAATAACTCCACGCAACCTGGATGGATGAAACTAGATATAGGGTTTTGATCTCCATCTCTTAATCCGTATTACGAATCGAAACATGTGAGTGAATGTCTCGAAGTCGAACATGGTAGAAACCACTTGACTACAGGTCAATAATGTGAACTGTTAACAAGTGCGAGAGACACCACCAATAATGACAATGGTTCTCAAGGTACTTTCAGTACAATCTATGAAGTGTGAAAAGATGTCCTGATATTGAACACTCATAGAATCATTCGATTGAAGGTCAATGATGAGAACCTGTCGTTAAAGGCAAGAACCCTTGCCATTAAGGCATGCAGGCTCCAAGGTATTGAAGAAGGTTTCTGGATCAACTTCCTAGATAATGAGTTGAAGTTGATAGGAAGTGACCCGTCGTAGGAGGGCCTACGACACAAAACTATTTGAAGAACAAATTTGGAGTAATCTAGGACTGACTTAGGGATGGTTGACGTGATTAAAGGCTATGAATTGCAAGGTAATTTTGACTGAGGTTGGACTTCTCTTGAACATATCGGCAACATGACATTTTGAATTGGAAGCATTTGACTAAAAAATAATACCCAAAACCAGCTAAAGACTTTCAATGAGGTATGGTCAAGTGAGAGACAAATTGATTTCCCAACCCAGACACAAAGGTGACATAATGTCATGTTCAAGAGTGACATACTAGCTTTTGTAATACAAAAACAAACATTCTTTCCAAATTCCCCCCCACCATTACTAGAAAGTACCACTTTATTTTTTTGCAAGCTTGAGGAGGGTAACATATGCTTGTCCTTTAAGCTGATCCTTCGAATGAGCCCTTCAGAGTATTTTTGACGAACCTTAGGATTGAGTGGTTTGGTCTTGTCATGATTGACAAGTCCTACACTGTTTAAGTTTTACGAGTCTAGTGAAGGAATAACTCGATGTCATTTTCATGTTTAAAGAGTTTGAAAAGACACGAAAGGAAAATTTGTTCAGTTCTTTCAATGTAAAGTTTTAATGAGCCTGAAGAAAGTAAAGATCGATGTTTTTCATTTTTAGGGAGTCGGGAGAAAAACATAAGTAAACTCCAAAATGTCATTTTTTTGTAAATTTAGTCTCTCAAGCCCAGAAAGGGTAAAATAATGCAAGAGAGAACTCTATTGACCATGATTAGTCAACACATACATTTTTCATAAATAGTCTAGTTCAGTTCGTAAAAGGGTTAAACTTATACTGAATAGGCGATTGTTCATTTACTTTTATGAGTTCGAATAGTCAAATACTCTACGATCTTTTCATGTTTAGGGAGTCTAAAAGGGGCTTAAAGAGAACTCTAATGTTTCATTTTTTCGTGAGTTTTAACGAGTCTGAAAAAGCTATAAGAATGTACTCATTGCCAAAATGATTCATTTTTGTAATTAATGTGTTCTGCACATTTAAACTCAAAAATTATCGTAATTGCTCAAAATCATGATAAAAACATTAAAATTTGAATTTTCAGAGGCCAAAGGTAAAAAATAATATTTTAATTGGCCTAAAAAGCTTATAAAATTTCAAAAAGTAAAAAAACTTTTGGCATTTGTGTTTTTACCATTTAAGAGCCATTGAGAGTGCATTTTTACAAAAAAAATCAGTGGTGAATTTTGACCAAACCTGTGGACCAAATCACAAACTGCTTTCTCTAGGTAAGAGATATTTCCATTATCTTTGTTTTGATTGATTTTATTTTCCATTTCACCATGAATTTAGTGTTTTTAGGGGGTTTTATTAATTTAAAAATCACCCTCGGTGTGCGCAGTTCCTCCTTATCGTGTTCGCACACACCAACTTGATTTTTTACATTTGAAGAACACAATTTGCGTGATTTCTCTCACAGGGACCGCACAAATTCATACTGTTTGTAAAAGTGGGTTGCACACCATGCCGAGGGTTTTGAAAAAACTAGTAAAACACCCAAATTTTCTTGCAAGATTTATTGCATTCTTTTCTAATCATCCTCCATGGTTATTTTCAGGATTTTGAACTGCAAAAATGGAATGGAGAGAGAGAGAACATGAAGATCAAGATGCAACAACTCTAAATCACCCAGAAATACTACATGCATTGAGGGATTATGGTCTATACAATTTTTTTATGATCCCGGGTATGAAGGCTTAGTTAGATTTGCTGACATGGGTGGTAATAACATGGAATGTCCAGGAAGAGTGTTTCCATATTGGAGACCATAGAGTTACCACAGATGCAGATGACATCTATTTCCTAATTGGGCTATCACGCCATGGGGTTGATATTTCTTTATATGGACACAAGAGGTGGAGAAACAACAACAACAACTTACCTACAACAACATTGTTTTGGAGGGTCCCAACTCAAAGATGGATGGATTGACATCAAAACTATGAGAGGCTTTCATTAAGGACCATTGATTTCACTGTTTCATGATTGTGTGGAAGTGCAACGCTTCATTTGGTCACTAAGGCTCAAATGTATTTTTGTGGAGTGTTCGCAACCTACCATTTTCAACTAGTGTGAAGGGGTTGTTTCCAATATCAAATGGCAACTGACAAGAGTAAAGACTGGAAAATTCAAAAACTTCGGCTATGGTACCATCGTGGTCTCATTTTCTCTAGAGAGGAACCCTCTTCTTTCCCCACATGTATCTATAGATGCAGGGGGACCTCGAGATCTTCGTATGGTAAAGTGGGTTCCGTTGATGGCACGACATAGAGGTGGTGATAGCCCAAGTGTGAGATACACTCCTGAATTTTTTGGGTGGATGGAACACCAACTCATCATGATCGAGGACTTTCCATACGTGGGCATGGATTACACTCATGATCCAAATATCCCACTTTCTTCCAGAATACAGTGGGGTGACATACGTAAAAATTTCACATTTTGATTGTTTTGTGTTTTTCGATTTTTTGTTTTGTTGTTTGGAATCCAAAAATAGATATATCAAATAATCATGTAGATGTCGGCCTGGTCATACTAGCAGGATTACTTCGATTTGACAGACGTGGTGAGCAGCTAACAACTCCCGTGGTACAAAACCTTGATGTAGCATAGGCTTTAACTAAGCTTGAGCACAACTTGGAGAGGTTGACTCTAGATATCCCAGATGTTGGGATCGATGATTTGCCTCTCCTTTACTAGAGGCATACTGTGGGAGTTCCTGGATCGATAGTCACTTGCTACGACGAGTAGCTCGTCCCATTGTCTGTTACCATGATCACCATGCTTAGCTGCTAGTCATAGGGCTAGATTTTGTTTTTTGATATATCGATATGTTCGAATAATAAAGGCCACAGGGCCTCATATGTCTTGGATGACATTTTGAAAAGCCACACTTTTTACAAACATTTTGTCTAATGGAAAATAATACTATTATCTTAGTTTATCTTGTACAATATGTGGATGAATATTTTTTTTCATTCTTACAGATGTTACAAATGTCGATTTAACACATATTTAGTCAATGCATCAGTGAATGTGTTTAAATGTCTTGGAATGTGTTGATATTCAATGTAATCAAATTCTCTCTCCAAAAGATGAACCCATAAAAGCATTTTTAACATTGTGAAACTTCTTACTGAACAAACACTGTTTAAATGTAATACTATGAATTGAAAATCTAACCTAATGATTAATCGATGAATACCAAATGAAATGGTGTCAAATAATAGCTTAATAACTGCACTATATTCTGTGATGTTATTTGTTTTTTGACCAAGGTATATTATATGAATACTAACTAACTCATCAATAGGTGAATAAATAGCCCAAGCTGCGGAAGACAAATTCTGAGTACTATAATTAGTGCCATCGGTGAAGCCAATGTAAGTTTGAGGGAGCGTCGACATCTACAAATCAAGTGTAGCACAAGATAAGCAGGAGAAGTAGTAGAAAATCGTAAAAAGATGCTAAAATTGCCACACACACATAAAAATATGATACAACAATGTACAAAGTCTTCATAGAGTGAATTAAGTATTTCTTCAAGTAAATACCATTTATGGGCTTTCCTAAAGAAATGCCATCATAATCAACTAGCTCATATGCCCCTTTTGACAGTACACGCTTTACAATATAAAGACTATGTCACATGGGCTCGAATTTACCGACACTTAATTTATCGTGTTCTTGATCATAAGCCAAGACTAGATCACCTTCTGAATATGAGCGAGGATTTACATTTGTATCAAAATGTGCTTTAACTCGTTTCTTATGAGTCTCATTAGCTAATGCAACATCATAGCGAGTCTCATATAATTGTGCTAAGTATAAAAATATTCCTCTGCAAAAGTGGTTGGTAATAATTCAATTTCCAGTTCTAACGAGGAGATTTCACATTCAATAGGAAAGACTCCTTCCAAATCGTAAACCAGTTGGAAGGGAATAAAACTAATTGAAGTCTTTGCTGAGGTGCGATATGCCCATAAGGCTGGAAAAAACATCAGACGCCAATTTCGTTTATGAATTTTGACAATCCGTTTAATCATGGTAGTCAAAACTTTGTTTGCGGTTTCTACTTGGACATTTTTTTGTGGGTAATATGGAGTAGAACTGTCATGATGCAAGCCTAGCTTCGTAGTAAGTTTGGTGATCATAAAATTTCAAAAATGGCTACCATGGTCCGTGATGATGGCTTATGGCACGCCGAACTTAGAAATAACATGATTGAATATGAAAATAGTTACAATTTTTCCATCATCCTTATATGTAGGCATCACCTCGACCCATTTTGTAAAATAATCCACTGTTAGGATAATATACCCATGCCCCCCGACTGAGCGAGGGTTACATGTAAGGAAATTGATGCCTCATTTTGCAAAAGGACTGAAAACAATGATTGGGTTAAGAGGAGTTGGAGGTGCACGCATTTTGCGATCGTAAATTTGACAATTGTGGCATTTATGGACCGCAGTTATACAATCTTTGAACATCGAAGGCCAGAGATACCCATCACGCAAGATTTTTTGGGCAATGGCAAACCCTGACATATAATCGCCACAAGCTCTAAAATGATAGTCATTCAATTCTTTTTTGGCTTCTTCATGAGTCAAACACCGTCCAAAGATGGAATCAACACCATGACGATAAAGTCTACCGCCAACAATTGTGTATTGTTGGAATTGGTACCGAATATGACGATGGTCGGTTCGAGTTAATTCTGACAGAAAAGTCTGGGTTTGAAGATACACGATAATATCTCCATACCAAGGGTCTAAATTACTAATAAGAAAAATGGATTCATTTGGAAGATAATCCTCTGCCACATAACAATTCGATAAACACGAATGATTTCTTGGACTCAGATTTTATGAATTCTACATCAAATTCTTGCAGGATAAGTATCCATTTAGAATATTTCCCCCTTAGCAACTGTCTCATAAGAATGTAAACCACAGGGTTTTAGTTTGAAATAACTGTTGTTTTACGTAAGAAAATGTAGTGACGAAATCTTTGGACAACTTGAACGACTCCCAAGGCCAGTTTCTCCACATGTGCATATTTTATTTCAATTTTCGTAATATTTATACTCAAATAATATATCAAATGTTCATCATTCAACTCATCTTCCTGAAATAAAACCATGCCAATGGTGACATTAGAGGCAACTAAATACAAAAAGTAATCTCGATGATAATCGGGTGGATGCAACAATGGTGTATGAGTTAACATGTGTTTTAACACATCAAAATCTTTTTGAGAAACTTCATCCCATGTAAATGAGATGCCATTTTTCGATAGTCGAGTAAAACCTTTAGTTAGCTAAACATAGTTCAGGATGAATCCACGTAAAAAGTTCGCTTTCCCTTGCAAATTTGGAGTTGGTGCAAATTGGAAGGAGGCAAATTTAGAATAGCCTCTACCTTAAGTGGATCGACACGAATGCCTTGTTTTGATACGATAAATCCCAGTAATCGACCAAATTGTACACAAAAAACACATTTATGAGGATTCAAGCATATATTGTAATTTTGACACCTGATAAAAATAGCTCTCAAATGCATTGGATGATCTTCCCGTTTTAGTGAATGAGCTGGTAAATTATCCAAATAGGGATGTATAATATGCTTGATAACCTGAAATGCTTAAGACATGGCCCGTTGAAAGGTCATGATGGCATTGTTTAATCCAAATGGGATTTTTCGATAAGAAAAAGTTCCCCATGGACAAGTGAATGCAATTTTATGCTGATCAAAGAGGAGTATGTTGATTTGGTTGTATCTGAAAAATCCATCCATAAAAGAAAAGATTTTGTTACCCACATTATCGTCAATGATTTGGTCGATATAGTGGGTAGGATAGTTGTATTTGGGACAATCCTTATTAATATCCCCATAATCTACGCATACTCTAATGGTCCCTTTCTTTTTGTTAACATGAACAATATTGGAAACCCAATTAGTCAAGGGAAAGAGATAGATTAAACCTTCTTTAAGTAGTTTTTCAATCTCAACTTTCATAGAAACAACCTTTTTTGGATGCACTGGATGCAATCTTTTCCTAATAGGTTTAGAATCTGGGTAAGTCTTAATTTTGTGAATAACAATACTCGGGTCAATTCCTAGCATTTCCTCATAAAACCAGGCAAAAATGTCCCGAAATTCTTGAAATAGGGCTTTGTACACTTGAATTTCTTCAAGTGAGAACGAAGCACCTATGTGAATGTTCTCGATAATTCCATATTTGACTGAGATATTAATTGGAATGGTTGTAGATATATTTTGTAATTTCTTTTCAGATTCAGATTAAAGAATTGACATAGGGAATTCAAGCTTATCTATGATCTCAAGCAAAAATATAGTATAAAAATCATTTTCTATTTTATCAAGGTTAGGAAGAAAAGATGAACGATGATGATGGTCTCCCATGACATTTCATCCAAAGTCATAATCTACATAATACTTTCATCGATTGGAAATGTATTATTGAAAGGATTGGGGAATGATATTGGTTCTAACCAAGATAATTGAGAATAATCATTAGTGATTGCATTCACTCGATCAATTTCAGAGGGTGGTAGATCAAAAAACGTTTGAATTTCCTGATAAGCTAATTCGAATGGGATTAAAGGCATCTCGTTGCCATACAATATCAGTTCAGATTCTAATGGAACAATCCAAGGATTAGAAGATTCCATAGTGCTTGATGAGATCATGTTAACCTGGGCAACATTAGAAGGAAAACTCAGTGGAGGGAGTGCGAAAGTTTCCATTGGTGATGAATCCTTAAGAAAACCAACACCAATATCCTCATAGGGAATAATCGTTTTCCCCAAAAAAGGTACACTACCTGTAGAGTTAGGTTGAAAGTATAATAAGATAACTGGTCTACTTTTACTCTTTTCCCTTGATGAGGAAATAATATCATGCAGAAAAGTGATGAGACCACTACAGAGATAGCATAAGTCCAAGTTCAGCCTAGTAAAATGTTGTAATCAAGCTGCGCATCGACGACTTCAACTTCGATTGTGACCATCTTACCTTCTAACTCTATTGGTAGATCATTTAAGATCCCACAACGGTGAAAACCTCTTCCATCAAAGGCTTTCAGAGTGGGAGGAGATTGATTGATAGTTGGAGAACCCAAAGCTTTCCAACAAGCAATAAACATGATACACATAGAGGCTCATTCGTCAATTACTATATGAAACACTCATTTAGTTTTGACAAAAATTGGTATTTGGAATGCTAATTGATGTGGGATTCTAGGTATATGACTTTCAAGATCAAAGATGATAAGATTAGAACCCTGAGTATCAATTTCTCCAATAGCTCACAAAATTAAATTTCTTTGTGTTAGAGATGTTTGAAGCACTTTAAGAGCTGACATTGCTGAAGGAGACATCGCCAGATCTTCAACAATGTTGTAGTTCTTAGCAACTCTATCATGTGGGTTGAAAGCTAATTTTCGAACAACACCTTTGGGAGGAGGTCGAATCACTATGTCAGAGTTTGGTTTCTCAATCTGTAATGGTTCAGAAAGAAAATGAATTGAAGTGGAGGTTGACTAGATGAGCTATCATCGTTTCCATTTACTATAGGACCATTAGATCCATAATCTTTTGATCTTGTTGCTATCATAATTTGCGAAAACATCATCGTGATATCTGTCGATGTGGAAGAAGAAGATGGATTATGTGAAACCATTTTACTATCTTAAGAAGGAAAAGGATCCTTCAAAACAACAAGAGTTGGAGAAACTTTTATAAATTTACTAACCTATGCCCAATGTGGGCATTCCTTCGTATAATGATCTTCATTACAGATGAGAAAAGGATAACGAGGTTTTTTTTCTCATCAGAAGGTTCATTTTTGGTTGTTTGTCTTTCTGAGAAGCATCCTGCTTTGTTTTACCTTTCCCCTTCTTTTTACCTTCGGATGGTTGATTCTTGCCAGTAGATGATTCTACGACATTAATTTCAGAAGTAGTTTCTGGAGAAAGGTTTTCAATGGGTGAATCTTGTATAGCCAAAGTCTAAGTGTTTTTAAAATTCTTATTTTTTACCCTTAGATTGATGGCTGACAGAACCAATTACACCATCAACAGTGTGAGATCTTGTAGGAGTTGAGTTTGGTTGATCTGAAATTGTTGGGCGAGGTAGATTTGGGATTTTCTTGTACAAAGTGCCAGATTGTTTATAGACAAGGTATAGGTACTGGGCACGAACAATTACCTTCTCTTATGTTACAATACCTCCTTTAACAACATCCTTGGTAATATTGGGAAGTAATGATTTTGTGAACCATTTAGCGAAAATTTGCTTTGGAATATAAACCTTGACTAAACGACGTCTACATCTCCATTCATGTATATGATCCGAAATGTAAGTAGATGTCGATTGTTCTAAGGAAGCCAAAAGTTAAGTACTAGTATCATATCGAATTGGTAGCTAAAATGTGTCAAAAACGCTGTTGCTAAAGAGTTGGAATAATGGAAAAAGGCACATGGTAATTCATTGTACCATTTTGTTGTCGAACCAGTTAAAGTTTGTTGGAAAAGGCGTAATCTAATAGAATCATCAATCAATGAATTTGATGCACACCAAATATGATATGTCATAACGTGATTTAATGGGTCCTCTCTTGATTTACCTTTAAACTTCGGTATATCACTCGGTAACTTAGTAGGATTTGCTGGCCAAAATGGATAATAATAGATAGGATCATTCGTCAGCTAGGATAAATCTGGAAAATCTAAGGTTGTGATGAACGGTCACTGTCGGTTGAAGTCTTGTTGCGAATTTTGATAACTCTAAGGGTTAAGTCCAAACCCTGAGGAGGATGGCCTGGATATCCTAGAGTAGCTTGTGTGGTTGGTATTTGCATTCCTCTAGGGTAACTAAGGTGAGTCATACGGGGTTGCGGTTGAAACATAACTTGAAAAGTATGACTAGGGTATGGTTGACTTTGGAAAGGTGGAATTTGCACAATATGACCCAAGTAGTGTTTCCCTTGTGAAGGTTGACTATGCAAAGGTTGAGCTTGAACAAATTGACTTTGAATAGGCTAGCCTTGGAAAAATTCACCTTGTAAAGGCTGGCTTTGAAAATCTTGACCTTGAAAAGGCTGGCTTTGAAAAGCTTGACCTTGATATGGTGTTTGCATTATCTATACTAGGTTGTCTAATACTCAGTCTAAAGTAGGACCAATTTGATAAGCAGATGCTTGACCGATAACCTGTGTAGGTTGTTGAACAAGTATTTTAGGGGCAACTTGGACAGTCGTTTGTGATACTCCTAGGATAGGTGTGTGAGGTGAACTTGGAACCGATTGTTGAACAAATGTTTTAATAATAGGCTGAAGAGGTGTTTGAGGTCTACCCTGAATAGGTTGCTGAACAGGTGTTTGTGGAATTCCTTGGGTAGGCTGTTGGACAGGTGTTTGCGGAATCCCCTAGGTAAGTTGTTGGACAGGTATTGAAAAACTTTGAATATGTATTTGTGGAATAGATTGTCCAGTAGGCTAAACAGTTTGATAAAATGGAACTTGTGCAAAAATTTGAGTAGGATGTTGAGAAAAAGTGGGGTTCCAAATAGTATTCATCCTAGGGTAAGGAGCAACAATCAAGGGTTGTGACACAACAGGTTGACTGGGACTGACCTAAGGTACTTGACCATATGTTTCAACAAAAGGTTGTCATCCAACCGTAGGATATGACCCGACAACAGGTTGTCCTCTAGGTGGATAATAAGGTGGTTTTCCCCCAGGCGGATACTAAACACTAGTTGGGTTTACTTGAGGATTAACTAAATTCCCTGATACCATGTTAACATATTGTTTTGATGCCAAAGGTGCTTTAGGCATGGAAGTCATATAGTAGTGGTAGATAAACCAGATAACCAAGTAAAAACTTGAGAGGAAGGAGTGGCTCCTGAAAAAGTTCTAGTAAGTGTTTGGTACCCAAAAGGAACTGAAGGACCACCATACAATAGTGACTCCAGAGAGTCAGTATTCATGGAGGTATCAATGGGTTGACTCCCAAGAATAATTTATGACATATTTTGTCTTGGTGAAAAGTAAAAAGGAGTGCGGTAATGCGGAATACCTTGACCTAAAAAGTCCAAGGGGGTAGAATACCAAGGATCTGGTCGGAAAGGACTAAAAGGAAGTCTTGGAAACACTGTTGGTTCACCAGTAGTAACAAGAGTACGTGGTGATTCTTCCTCCTCTTCTCTAGTAATATCTTCAATACTAATACTATCAGGAGGTAGTTTAGATGTAATTAAGAGCCTCCTTCGAAGTAAAAGTGGTGTAGGAGTAGGGGCTATAACAACTGAAGGTGATTCAGTTTCAGAAACATCAGATTCAAGTTATTCAAATTCTAGTTCAGTTAGTTCTGTGTTTGAAATTTCTCCGGTATTAGATTCTCTTTGAAAAAATTTGGTAACTTTTGGCCCAGATTGAACGAAGCTTGATTCTACTTCGTGATGTTGAATCACTTCTTTTTTTACTGTCTCAAATTCTACAATTGTAGATGTCTGAGGTTGATATGAGGTTCCAGATCCTGTTGATTTTGACTTCTTAGTTTTAATCTTTTCCAATTGACTAGGTGTATATTCACGGAATAAACCCTGCATTCTACGCGAATGCCTCGGTGAATCAGCGACGATGAATTTTTATTAAGAATTCAAATAATATTCACAATCTAAACCTAAGGTCTATAAAAAGTAAAAACAAGCAAATAACACACTCTAGTAAATATAATGAATCAAACCATGCAAACAAACTTTTCATAGTGAAATAACTAGTTGGTGATGAAAGCTAACGTTGTAGAGATCAATGTGAACAATCGCTAAAGATAGAGTGGGTTGAACTAGTTACACTAACAACCTGCTTAATGTACACGATCTAGTGCAAGTAACTTCACTTATGCGATCTTGAGTGAAGTATACCCTCCAAAAAGGTCCAAGTGAGTCTAGCCAACGTCTGTTCCAGGTACAACATAGACTTCCCCTCCACCGTCACCTTGGGTAATAGCCCTAAGATTTTGGTCTCTAAGGTTATCACTTAAGACAATTTAACCTGGGGGGATAGTCGCAGATCATACATACACGCAAGGGAAAAGTAGCAAAGCTCAATCCCCTAGAAAGTTTCTCAACATGGTTAATCTGAGTTTTACTTCTAGGTGACTCCCAAGTAACTTTCGACACCATTTTTAATACGTGAAAATCACTCTACCGTAGCCAATGAAGTGGGTTCGATCAATCCACTGGGTCCAATATGATCTCTTGCTTAACTCCTTTGTAAGGGGAGTTTCCCAGAGGCAAATTGCAATAAATTGATTTACTCCTTATCACAAGATTCTAGTGTTTGTTTGCAGCTTTGGAAAGTTAACTCACTCCCCTATTCCAAATCCCTACAACCTGATCATGGTGGAAGAGTCCTAAAAATAATAAAAATTCTAAATTGATTTTATTAGCGTTATTTTTTGAAGTTGTTACTTACTCAATGGGTAAATGGATGTGAAACTGATGGTGTTATGACATGACCCAAAACCTTAATGCAGTCGAACATGATAATGTGATCTTTCCATTTCGATGAATTTCTAATTAGGGTAAGGAGAGAGTATTTTCAATTTATCAAAGAAAATGAAAAAACTCTTAAATTCCCAATACCCATTTTCATGAATGAAAAATTTCAGTTTGAATGACTAAATGTAGAAATTAAACTTTAAAATTTCAATTCGCCCAATAACTCAAAAACCATGAAACTTTCCTTTAACATACAATCACTCAAAATTTTCAAAATGCATAAGGAAACCAATCAAATCCTTAAAATGAATTTCTTCCAATGAATGCTATGAATTTAATGTTATCTAGAGTACAATTTTGAAAAAACTTTAGTGTTGAAAAAATAATAGCTTTTCGTTTCAAGTCCAACAAAAGAATCACTTTCATAAAAAATACTCATTCTAGAAAAACATTGCTTTTCATTAACGAAATAATCTTTCACAAAGGGTAAAATAATACACTAAATCTGATTTGTTTTGACAAAAGAAAGACAAGAAGACAAAAATTGAAGACCAGCCATTCATTTTTTTTATAGATGTACAAAACACTAGATGAAGCTTTTACCTTAATTCATGAAAACAAGAAATTTTCAAGAAGACTCTTTCAAAACACTTAATCGAACTGATCAAGACTTTCCGAAAGTCTAAACAAGTGTAATCAAACATAAAAAACGAAAGTTCCTGTACTTAGTGAAAGGAAAAGTCAAAATTTCAAAAAATTTCAAGTACGTGCGTGGGCAATAGTTTGATCTAGTGCGCATACACATCATTGCTAAAGGCTCAGTGCACAAATATACGCTCTGTTGATAAAGATAAAGTGCGCACTTTAGGAAAATTTTAGAAAAAAAAAATAAAATAACACCAAACAAATCACAAAATCCAAACTTTTGGTATCTTTCAAACACTTAGACAGGGCTATGAGAAAAGGTTCAAAAGTCAAAATAAGGAGATGATGAAGAATGAGATGCTCCCCAATATGGTCGCCAATTTGTTAGGCAGAATAATCCTTCTTGCAGACAAGCCGGATATTCCTAGATTTCAAACAAAACCTAGTAACAAACATCTAAAGAATTGTTACATTTCCCTAGCTTACAACTGAAAACATGAAGCATGTAGTATGCGAAGAATCACTTACCTGTTTAACAAAGTGCTTGTTGAAGTCCTTTCAGTGATTTCCACAACCAAATTTTCCTTAATGCCTTATAGAGGCTTTCCCAATGCTTTCCACAGCTTCTCCATGATGCTCCAAAAGAGATTTTCCTAGAAAAAAACATTCAAAAGGATCAACGCATATCAAATATAAAATCAAAGGTAAATGAAGTTATTAACTTAACATACATCATGTAGTTGAATCAATAATCAATTATAAACCATGTGAGTGATCAAGGAATCTCAAAAATAACATCAGAATAGACACAATTAGGAAAGAACAATTTCTTTGTATTGAATTCAAAGGAGAACAAGCTTACAACCTAGTTGCTTTGATGTCATAAGCCTCTTCCCATTATCCTCCAACCTTCTCCTTGGATGAAAAGTTGTCTAGCCCTATTTCAAGACCATAAGCCTACTTTCAGTGGTCCTCTCCAACCCTTTGGCCTATGTTTGAGTTATAGGCCAAGAGGAGGAGGTTTGAGATCCTTTTTCTAAGGGTTGAGATCCTCAAAAGGTGGGATAAGGGATCCACAAAGAGAGGGAATTAACTCCTTGAAGAGAGGGATCAGGCTTGAGTAAGCATCAAGTCAATGCTTTTAGTTGGGAAATATTCTACCAACAAAGCTTCTCGAATTTACTTTTTTACTTATTTTATTTTTACTTACGTTGAGTCATGTGCGCAGTCCACAGTGGAAGACAAAGCACACTTTTGCGCTGACTTTAATGGTCAAGTTTGTGTATGCCTAGAAATTGATTAGGGAACTGAGCAAGTACTTAAAAATAGGTTTTTAGGCCTTATAATCCAAAAATTTCATTCTCTTTGGGATTGTTTATCTTCTCGCCTTCCAGGGGAATGCTTTGGAACACTTTCATGGATAGCGAAAGATCCATATTGACCGTCATTTGCCTGATGGTGACAAAATGACGTGAAACAATTTAGGTCCTGTTAGGCACCTAATCCTTAGGGATTGGGCAAAAATATGTAAATATGATTAATTTGAATAGTTAGAATGGGGACACACCTTGGAATTGGAATCCCAAAGGTCACCACTTTGATGTAAATAATGATGTTCACATTAATGGAAATACACAATTGGGAGTTACCTCCCTTGGCCTGACTTGGTATTAGAGTGCATGTTCCAAATTTAGGCATTCTTCTTCCACCTTTGTAACTCCTATCTTATGCTCTTCTTGACATGTTTGTGTTACCTGAATCATTCCCTTCCTGATATGCATTACTTGGCATCTCTGTGTTCCTTGCTTGACATTCTATGCATTTTATGGTTTCCTTGCCTGACATTCTGTATGTTCTTCCCTCAACTCGTCTTAAGAATTTCTCAGTACAGAATTTGAAAGGAACTCTATTTTTTTTTTATGGATTCTTCTGTCTTCAATTGTGAGGATTTTATGTTGCGTGTTCAAGATTTTGTGTAGGCCATTGTGCATGATAACGATTCACATAGATATGAAAAGGTTAGTTCTACAATGGCATGCTAATACACAAAGAAAACACGAGAACAATAACATAGAGACATAGCAGAACATTAAACACTATTTCCAGTGCCTGGGATAGCTGGGCATTTTACTTCATGTGTTTTTTGTTCTTGGAATTGTTGGGTACATCTAATAGCTCAATTTATTTTTGCTTCGTCACTGGAATAAGATCTCAACATATATACTATCATAATTCAATACAGTTGGGATTAAAACCCCTATAGAGAATCAAGGGATATTGAATCATAAATTTAATTTAATGTATGAGAAGCACCTGCAACCTAAGGCCCTATTCCTATATGCAATTTCGATAGAGCCTATGAACCACTTTCAAAATTATGACTAAATTGTGTTGAATTTTGTGCATTCAATACATAGTGTAAAATCAATATTGATAGCTCATTTGGGTCGCTGATCTCAATTATAGAATGGACTATTGTACTTTTAAAGATATTTTTCCTTCCTATGGGTACTCATCATTGTACAAACACAAATTCTTATCCTTACAGTGATAATATTTAGGAATTTGGTAATTTCACATTTTTTGGGATTCTTGATTAACAGTTCAAGTTTGTTGATTTTTCTCTTGTATTTGGATCAAACATGTAAGTTTTTGGGATTGGTTAGGGTTACTGCAGGTCCAAATTGTTGTAGGTCAATATTTCAGAAGTAAGAGATCGCCGAGACCATGTTTGACTCAAATTTGAGTTATGTTGACTTTCAAGGTCTTGTCTGGTTTTCTTGGAAGGTTGTCTTGGTGAAGTGGAGGAGGTCTTATTGTTAGTCTAAGGGTCTTGGTTGTCTCATTTGATTTGGTTCTTGATGAAGAGGAGGGGTTTTTCCCTAATTGAGACCCTACATCCTGTGTCCTTGTTCTTTTGATCTACTTGTATTTATGCTTTGGTAGTTGCTTGATGATAAGAAGATAATATAATACATAAATAAGTTAAAGAAGACCAAAATAATATAACAATACATCAAAAAGGTAGAAATATTTTCTTATTTTGATAATTACTTGTGATGTATTGTTATCTTATTTAGGTATTTTTAAACTTTTTTATGTCTTATTTTATCTTCTTGTCATCAAGCAACTACCAAAGCATATATACATGAAGATAAAAACAAGGACACAAGTTGTAGGCTCTCAGCTAGGGAAAGACCCCTCTCCTAGGGGAAAACCCAACAAAATTTTCTTCTTTTCTTCAAGAACCAAATCAAATGAGACAACCAAGACCCTTAGACCAACAATAAGACCTCATCCACTTCACCAAGTCAGCCTTCCAAGAAGACTAGTCAAACTCTAGTCAAGACATCCAAAGTCAACATAAGTCAATTTCTCCAAAAAATGGAGTCAAACATGGTCTTGACCCTAACTTTTGAAATCTCGGCTTGTAACAATTTAGACCTACAGTAACCCTAACCATTCCTAGAAACTCGCATGTGTGAGCCAAATACAAGAGAAAAATAAACTTCTTTCCTTTGCTGGAGGTCCTCCTTCCTTTCCTAGGGATTTTCTTTCTATTCTAAGGCTTTTCACCTTTATATTTACTTCATTATACAAACACAAATTCTTATCCTTTCATTCATAATACTTAGGATTTTGGTAATTTCACGATTTTTGGGATTGTTGATTAGCAGTTCAAGTTTGTTGATTGTTGTTGGGTTCTAAATATTTGAAGCACCTTGGACATTTGAGGCCATTTAGGGCTTATTTGCTTTGGAAATTGAGGAAAATATCAATATAAAGTGATAGAAAAGTATTGCGAGGATTCACTCTCTTATCTCTTTTGTGAGTATGGTGTTCACTGGAAAAGAATACTACCATGAATGATCGAGGAAGATAAAACACACCCTTATCTCCAATGACTTATGGAAAGGTGTCTATGAAGGACAAGGTGATAATGCACTTGTCAAGCCCAAGTCAAACAAAGAGTTTTCCATATGCGAGAACAAGGGTAACAAGGCCTATTCCTTGATTGCTACTTTTGTAAGTGAAGAGGTGATTCACCGTATTATTCTAATTACACATGCGTATGATGCATTAAAAAAGTTGAAAGATTTATATGACTCCCAAACAGAATTGGAAGTAGTTTAGTTGATGATCAAGCTCTTCAACCTAAAGTTGAAGGATGATGACCCTCGATCCATAGCCTACAAAATTAGATCCATCATGCATGATGTAGAAGCCATTGGAACTAAAATGGACATCCATCTCATAGCCTTTGTCAAGGCCCTCTATCCTACACAATTTAACTATCTTGAATCGTTACAAGCTAGTGCCCAACTCAAGGACATTATTTTTGACACTCTTGTGGAGAAATTTGTAGGAAAAGAGAAATCTTTTGGGAAATGGAAGACAACTTCTCAGTCCCCTGGAGAAGTAGTGTGCCTTGCACAAAAAGAGAATAATCAATCACAATATTCTTTTAGAGGAAGAGATGGTAGAAGAGGATATGGAAGGAATAACAACAGAGGCATGGGGGTAAATATCACTAAGGAGGAAGGTATAATATCCATTATATTCATTGTAATAGAGATGAACATGATACATCCACATGCACAATAACTTGGGAAAGAAGCAAGCAATAACACAAAGAGGAAAAAGGTTAAACACCAGATCCAGGGAAAGGTATAACACCTTAATCTTCTCATTTTATTATTTCCCATTGTAATATTAGAGTAACTTAAGATATATTCCATACTTCATTTTCTTCTTGGAAAGATGGATGGATGCTTATACAAGTGCAACTTTCCATATGATCTTCCTGGAAGACTTATTTGAAGACTTACAATGACAATGTAGGTGGATTTGTTTACTTTGTAGA
This sequence comes from Pinus taeda, assembly GCA_000404065.3. NCBI lineage: Eukaryota > Viridiplantae > Streptophyta > Pinopsida > Pinales > Pinaceae > Pinus > Pinus taeda. The sequence continues at coordinate 91,873 of APFE031538792.1, read as the reverse complement.
CAAGTCATGTTAGGTACTTATAATACTAGTATAGCCCCCATATCATTATTGTTGTGCACCATAGAACCCTCATATTGTTATTGTTGTGCCCCATAAAACCCGTTATTGCTATTGTAAGGCCCTTATCTTATTATTGTTATATAGACCTTATTTATATTTTGACCCTTTAGACTCCTATATATACTAAGGAGGTCTTGTCGTTTGAATCATCTAAGAATTTTTCATTTATGTGATGTAAAAGGAGGTTGTGTTGGAAATAATACTGAGAGGAGGGGGGGTGAATCAGTATTATCAAATTCTTTTCAATATGCCTTCCTTAATTTATTGATCATTAACTTGTATATAATAATGAGCATGAAACAAGAAAAACAAATAGTCACACCAAAGAACACCAGATATAAGGTGGAAACCCAATGTGGGTGAAAACCACCTGCTGCAATATGTCTCTATCTTCTTTCAATTAGAAACTTCTTTTACAATGATTTTGTATTGATGCAGTCCTTTACCAGTACGCAGGCTGCAACCTGCAGAGAGCTACAACTCTCTCTTGTTTTCCAGTCTCTCCTGGAAGGGAGCTACAAACCCCTTTTTCTCGTTTACTTCTTTAAGGACCACGTTTCATAAATTTTCAAACTAGATCCATGAACATCAAATAATCATCAAGTACATGAACATCACCCAATCTCCTTATATAATGAACCAATGAATCACCCAACTCTTCAGAATGTTGTAAACAAAAAAGAAGTACCAGAAATATAAACCCAGAACTCTACTGCAATAGATAAAGGACAATCAACAATAGTTTCAAGATAAGACCACAACTTCACCAACAGGGGCCTGCGTATATCCGCAGCTCTTCTGAGACTGAACTGCGCAGATCCGCACTGGTTTTTCTTCTGCTCTGTGTACTTTTCTTCAGATCCGCACCTTTGCTTCTGACATACTGCGTACACACGCAATGTGCCTTCTTCTCGCCTGCGTACCTCGCACTTTGCCCTTTTCTGTACTGCGTGTGCCCCGTACTGTGCCCTCTCCTGCGCTGCGTACCCCACATTGCACCTTTGGTTTCGCAGCGTACTCCTGCACTGAGCCTTTTACTGAGCTGCGTACCCCCGCACTGCACCTATGGATCGCCTGCGGACTTCTGATTAGGGCCAAATTTACAGTCCTCCAATGTGCCACAGTCAGTCAGATCCACAAATCTGATTATGCGCCCGAGAGATCACGACTTCATAGATTTACCTTCAAACTTACTTTTATTTAGATCAAGCATTTTACATTGACTACCCAATATTTCAGATCTTAAGATATTCAATTGAAAAGATACCTCAGCCAAGTGATTTCCTTCCCTATTTATAGTCAAGCTCTTATTCACACCATGGGACAAAAACCATCAATAACCAATACAAGGGATCCAAACCGGGGCTAAAATAGATCCTATACCACGGGCCAAAACCATAGCATTAGAAAAGGCGGGCTAAATACCACGGGCCAAACATAAGAAACCCCACGTGAGCGCGCTTTTCTACCATAAATAAGATGACCCGCATGGAGTTTCGCTCTAGTGAGTGAACTAGGGTTCCACACCTACTGGACGGGTAACCTGCGGGTATGACCGCACCTCCTGCACGGTGAACCTGCGGGTCCGCACCTTTTGAACCATTCACCTGCGAGCCTCTTAATTTCCATCATTTTGAGAGCCTGAACAGACCATTGCCACTTAAGTGAGTTGCCATCAAGTACAACACCTGTATCATAGTGCCATACCAGAATCATAATGCCAACAATCTCCCCCTTTGGACTTGATGGAAACCTGAAGATCCTCAACATCATTCTCCCCCTTTGACATCAAGGGCAAAGGGTTATGCTCCCCCTAAGAACATGCTCCCCCTGACTATAAACCAGATCTGCAAAGACCATAAATGACCAAGAGACATATTGCAGCAATATTCAAACCAACATCCATGATCTCCTTTTGTACTTCCTCCATAATGCCAACAATGCATTATATGCTCCCCCTGAACCTGTGCCATTCGATCTTCGACCAATCTGCGAACCAGCACATGTACGCATATTTCCAGATGAACCTTGCATACAACCAACACTTAGAAGAGATTCAACAACAAGATGATGCATTAACAACCCCTAGCTTTTTCCTGAGGTATTCAAAGGTCTCCCTGGGCAGTGGTTTAGTGAGTATATCAGCAACTTGTTCCTTAGAAGGAACATACTCCAACTTGACCTTTTGTTCAAGTACTTGTTCCCGGAGAAAATAATACTTGATCGGTATGTGCTTGGTCTTTGAATGCATGACTGGGTTCTTTGAAATGTTGATTGCAATTGTATTATCACATAAGATGGAGATAGGTGGTGTACAAGTGATTTGAAAATCCTGCAAGGTCTGCATCATCCAAAGAAGTTGAGTGCAGCAAGATGCAACATCAACATATTCAGCTTCAGCTGTAGACAAGGTAATCGAACTCTGTTTCTTGCTGAACCAAGATACTAATCTGGAACCCATAAAGAATGCACCACCACTTGTGCTCTTCCTGTCATCCACGCTTCCGGCCCAATCTGCATCTGTACAAGCATGAAGTGTGAGATTTGTATCTCTAGGATACCATAAGCCATAATTTTGTGTCCCTTGAAGATATTTGAAAATTCTCTTCACTGCCTGAAGGTGAGTCTCCTTTGGATTTGCCTGAAATCTTCCAACTATTCCTACTGCATGCATGATGTCCGGTCGGGTACCTGTTAAATAAAGTAGACTTCCAATCATAGATCTGTAGGTTGGTTGATGTACTGCTGCAGATTCATCATTTACACTGAGGCTACATCCTGTAACCATGGGTGTACATACTGGTTTTGCATCTTCCATGCCATATTTCTTTAAGATCTGTTTGAGATACTTGGTTTGAGATAAAAATATTCCTCCTTCCTTTTGTTGGATTTGCAAACCAAGGAAATATGCCAATTCTCCCAGCAAGGACATTTCAAATTCTTTCTGCATGACCAAGGCAAAGCTTTGACTCATCTCCTCTTCATTGCTGCCAAAAATAATGTCATCTACATACACAACAAGTATTAGCAATTTGTCATTTTCAACTTTTATATAAAGATTGCTATCTGTTGATCCTTTTGAAAACCTTGTTGATGAAGATATTTATCCAAATGATAGTACCAAGCCCTTGGAGCTTGTTTGAGCCCATAGAGAGCCTTTTTCAATCTGCATACAAGATTTGGATCATTTCCAAGAATGAACCCATCTGGCTGCTCAATGTATACTTCTTCTTCTAAGTCTCCATTCAGAAAGGCTGATTTCACGTCCATTTGAAATACTTTGAACTTTTGAAAACTTGAGAGAGCAAGGAACATTCGAATGGCCTCAAGTCTTGCAACAGGAGCAAAAGTTTCTTCAAAATCTATTCCGTCTTGATGCACATACCTTTACAAACAAGTCTGGCCTTATTTCTAATTACTTCCCCATTTTCATTCAATTTATTTTTGAAGACCCATTTTGTTCCGATAACATTCTTATCCTTTGGTCTAGGAACCTGTTCCCAAGTGTTGTTCCTTTCGATTTGCTCAAGTTCTTCATCCATTGCTTTTATCCAACATTCATCTTCGCATGCCTCTTTCACATTTTGTGGTTCAGTAGAGGAGAGTAATGCCAAATAGCTTGAGGCTTCTGCAACTTTTCTTCTTGTTTGTACACCTGCTTCTTTCTGCCCCATAATCTGAGATTCTGGATGATTCTTCTGAACATATCTGGATGGAGTCTTTTCTTCTATTCTTGTCTGCTCCTCTGGTTCTTCTTGAGGTTCTTCTTGAGTTTCTTCATCATTCTGTTGTTGAGGGTAGCCTTCATCTTCTTCGATGTCTTCATGATGTACTTGTCTAGGGATGTATCCCTTCTCATCAACCACTACATCAATGCTTTCAACAA
>APFE031538792.1:38970-75336 GCA_000404065.3 Pinus taeda | reverse complement strand
ATATAGGAAGCAATTCAATTCTTTTGCTACCTTACAATGAATAAAATTGTGGGTGCTTCCTGAATCAATCAAAACTATTACCTTTTTCTTCTTGATTTGTCCTTCTATCTTGATGGTTTGAGGAGTGTAATTCCCGCCAATGCATTACAAGATATGGTCGGATTTATTTGTTCTTCATCTAGGCTTTGTTCCTGGAGTATATCCTCTTCTTTTGACCTTTCTTGCTCCTTTTCTTCTTCCTCTTCACAATCTATGTAGAATAATTTCTTCTCAGCACACTTATGACCTTTAGTGTATTTGCTATCACAACTGTAAAAAGCCCTTTTGCTCTTTTTTCTTCCAATTGTTGTGGTGTCAACCTTATAGGTTGTGGAAGACTAGGGGCAACAACACTTCCGTCTTTATAGTTGTGAGTGGTATGCTTCCTGGTTGCCATAATTTTGCTTTCCCTTTTTCTTGCTAACCTGAATGCCTTCTCTAATGAATCAGGTTCCCAAAGGCGAACATCATGTTGGATATTATCCTTTAAAGACCCTATGAACACATCAATCCTATGCTCCTCTGGAATATCTTTTACCTTATGTTCAATTTTTGGAACTCCTCAATGTGCTCCATTTTTGAACCCTTTTGTTTGAGACTTATCAATTGGCTAAAAAAAGTGTTGCTTTTTGTATCCTCATAATGTGCCATCAATTCTTCCATAAAAAATGCCCAAGTGATAAATTGTTTACGAGAGCAAAGCCATTGATACCATACAAACTGATTTGGTTCCAAATATAAAGTTCCCATACGTACCTTTTGTGTGTTTTGCACATTATTGAGATCGAAAAATTGCTCCATCTGTAATATCCATGTTGCGGGATCCTTGCCATCAAACTCCTCATATCGATTTTTGGAATATGGTGGGTCTTCGATCTAACATTAGAGTCTATGAAATCATGATTAACATTTCTTTTGTTCTCATCATGAGTTTCCTTTACTACCCTTTCACCATTAATAAGCATTTCTTGTAGTAAATTTGTCAAATTTGTCTTCAAATCTTCCATGCTTGTCTTCAAATCTATCTTCAAATCGTCCATCTTAGCTTCTACATCTTTCTTTAAACCATCCATCTTAGATTCTGTTGCTTTTTGTGCAAATGTCACTTGTTGCACTTAGTCTCATAATTTTGATATATCATGTTGCATTTTTTCCTCTTCTTCATGAGTGATGCTAGAGCTTTCAGGTTGCTTACTAGGTGTTTGCATTTTCTTTCCTCGAGGCATCAATTACCGATAATAATGCTTTACTATGCCCTTTGAATTCCTTCAAACTAATTTTTCAAACCAAGCTTATGCAAAAATTTAAAAAAAACTACACACTTTTTTTCAGTTTGTAGGAGCTTGATATTGAATCTGATGTATCTATGTAATTTCAGATCATCCAGTTCTGAAATCGCGCCCTGCAGTAGCCCTCTGCATCCTCTTTCCAATGCCACTAGTCTGATCCAAATTGGATTCTCCGGGGAAGAGTTATGTCAAATCTCCCACAGTGACCTGATTATAGATTAGTTCAGTAGAGCGAACCTGTACGACGTGCCACGTGTCATTGTTTCGACCTTTGGCTCTAAAAAATATATACAAGAAACTATAGTCCATCCTCTTTCTGTACCTTCTTATGAATTTTCAATCTGATGCTCAGAGAGAAAGTTATGACGATTTTCCCCAGGTCACCTATTTGGAATGTAATTCAGGAGTCTACAAAAAGAGCAACTTCCTCAGATCATATCTCTGCAAATATTGCGCGAAAAAGCTTTGAAATTCGGACCCGAGGTTCAGTGCGATTTTGTCCCAAATGGGTTTTTTTTTTTCGCTTCTGAAACGTCGCAGAAAAAATTTATAGCAGAAATGCCATGATGACTTATTTGGAGCAGTGAAACCCTAGAATCCAAAGCTCTGGTACCAAATGTTATGAAACTAGCTCACAAAAAGATAGAAAAGATAGATCAATGCCTTAGAATTCAACCTCTTTGAGGGGGAAACCTCCTTTACATTACACAAATGAATGATTCTTTTATGATTCAAATGACAAAACCTCCTTTCTATATATAGGAGTCAAAGGAGTCACAATATAACCCAGTCGACCTAAAAATAATAATATAAAGGAACAAAAATAACAATAGAGGGATTCTATGGGGCATAGTAATAACAATATGGGGACAATAGGGTCACAACAATATTAATAAGAGATACAACCACAATAGTAATGGGGTAATCAATAGTATTATAGGGACCTAACATAAATTCTGCATCTGGGAAGTCATAGTGCTGGATTGTTGTTGGGCTGAAGCTCCTGGATAAGAAGAGACTACGACATCATCTTGGAAGGATGACTTGGTGGAGGAGGAAGGTCTCTTGGTCTAGGGTCTTAGTCCATCTCAATTTGAATTACTGAAGGAATATTTCTTGACTGGGTTTTCCCCTATATAGGGAGTTTAGCCCTAGCTGTCCGCCTACATATGGTGTCCCTAATCTTCATGTTTTGCTTTCAATAATTTCTTGATGAAACAAAGATAAAATAAGAACATAAAAAATATCACAAGTAATTATCAACATAAGAAAATGTTTCTGCCTTTTTTATTTTTAACATGGTATCAGAGCTAAGGTGAAAAAATGAAAAAGGAAGCCTGAATATCTATTGAAGAAAAGAATCAAGGAAAGGTCATTAAAACATATCATATAAGGGGATAAGTGTATCATATATAGGAACAATGAAAAACTCAATGAAGGCAAAGACCGAACTAGAAGGAGCCTCCAACTACAGGCCCTGGAAAAAGAGAATAGATCTTAATCTTGAAAAGAATGAAGTCTTAGACCTCGTTCAAGGAAGAGTCAAGAATCCTACTGATGAATCAAGTAATGTAGATAAAGCTAAGTTTAGAGAACTTGAATTCATGGCTATGAATCTAATAGTAGATGGAGTTAAGGATAACATAATTCCATACATATCTAACATAAATTATTCTGAAGAAATATATGAGGCTCTCTCCAAGTTATTCACAATCAAGAACATTAGACAAATATCAAGCCTCAAGAATGAACTAAGAACTGTCAAAATGAAAAATGATAATATTGTTTCATCATACTTCATAAGGATATCTAGAATTAGGGATGAACTCTAAACAATAGATGAAATTGTCCCAGAAAAGGAGTTAGTAATTACTGCCCCTCTAGGACTACCTAAATCTTAGAGTTCCTTTGCATCAGGACTCAACAGTTGTAAGGATATGCCAACATTTGAACAAATGTGGAATGCTTTCTAGCCGAGAATAAGCCAAAATATCGATGGTGAACAACAAAAAGGAGAATGAAGAAGAAACCACCTTGAATGCTTACTTTGCTCATCACAAAAAGGGGTCCTTCGGGAATATTAAAGGACCAAAGAAGAAAATGGACCTATATAAGGTTGAATGTTACAATTGTCCCGAGAATCCAAGAAATAAGAAGATAGAAACAGAACATGCAAATCTTATTGATGAAGGAACACCAAAGAAGAGCAATATGGAAGAATCTGAAGTCAAAGATATATTTTCTAGGGACTCTTAGGTACTATATCCCTTACATATCCTTCTATTCTGAGTTTTGAATAGTTTTCATTTATGTTTTTATCTCTAGAATTTGTAGGTCTAACATGTCTTGTTAGAACACCTTTTATTTTAATAAAATTGTAGGTGTCCCTCAATATTGGATTAAGAGGGAACCCTCACCATTTTTCCAAAGATAAATATCTTACTCCTTGTCTTATCTTTTATGTTTGGTTTCCCTCTCTTATCAATATATGTTTGTATTGTATGCTAATAACCTTTCCCTTTATATTTTTCCTTGGCTAGGAAAACCTGCTAATTTCTCAAGGATCATGGAGAAGACTTTAGAGGATAGACTTGAAGCATAGAAGAAGGTCTTCCCTTCAAGAATTGTTGTCATACAAGTTTTGTTAAGGAACAACTCGAGGTATGTATTAAAACTATAAGTTTTGTTATGAATTTCTCTTCATGCAAAATGAACAATCATTCTTTCTTTTAATTTTTTTTCTCTACATTACTAACATCATTATGTATAGGGTTTTGAATCATAAGAGATTGTTGTTTGGGTGATTAATCATTAGATTGAATCTACCCTCATTATATTCATTTGTATGGAACCCTAAAAGGTTCTCTATAAAATCACAACCCAAGTATATGTATATAGTTATGAAACCCTAGTCTACTTAGGGTTAATGATGAAGTCTAGAAGTCCTACTCTCTTGTTTAGAATCTTGGTATTGTTATGATAAAAGCCCTAGACCTTTAGGGTTTGCTGTTAATGTTTAAAATTAAGCCCTAGACCTTTAGAGTTTGGTAAATTAGGGTTTATGACCAAAACCCTTATAATATCTATGGTAAGATCCTAAGAATGGAGCCCTAGGTGTATGCTCATTTGTCTGGTCAAAACCGTTGCCTAGTCAAAATTGTTGTATGTCTAACATTAATGTATTGATATTTATGTCCTAGGTTTGCCTAGTAGATATTTTTGTGATATTTTTGTGCATGATTATGAAATCCTAGATATGTATATATTCTAACCTAATTATTGATGAATTCAAGGGTTTGTAACTAAGCCCTAGTAGAGTGTAAATCATATAGTAGAATTGTTATTTGATTAAATTGCTGATATCTAAGGCTTTGTGTCTTTAAGATGGAATCTAGGGTTTGTAATGGATCAAGTAGAATCTGTCATATATATCTGAAAATAATATTGAGGCCCTAGATAGAATGAGACTGATCTAAGTTACTTAATGTAGTAGTCTAGGGCTTGTAATAAAACCTAAGCAAGAAGTTGAAGTTAAAAGTTGTTAATTTTTCATAGGGCTATATTGTTCTTTGCTTTGATAATTGCATTTCTTCATTAAAAAATTATTTTCACCCCATAATATCATAAAATTATTCAGATTTAAATCATTATTAATCATCATATGAAACTATGTAGAAAGAATAATATCATCATCATCAATGCAGCAAAATATAAAGGAACAATAGAAGAAAATAATTCACACATAGAGACACTAGGTTTGGTCGAAGACTAGGGCAAAACCCACTATGGGGAAACCCTTGAAAATTATACTTCTTAGATTTTCATCAAATGATTCAACAAAAGAGAGTACAATGATCCATATCTTCATCTATGCAACTAACCAACAAAAAAAACTACAACATCCATAAATGAGCCCAACAATGCTTATGCTCAAAAACCAGATTTTGAAGAGTGTAATGAATTGTCATTGTCTAAAGTCAACTGTCAAATCTTGTGGTCGTTGAGTGAAATCTTTGAAAGGTTGAGATTTCATCTTTTAGGTCATGGTTGCACGGAGGAGAAAGCAACTATAGCTTCTCAATCACTCCCTTAAGCTTGGAAAGCAAGCGACTGGGGTCAAACATGGACTGTGGAAACCCTAATTCCCACTCGCATGCATAGTGAGTTGTCCATGCAAATGGAAGGCTCTAGTAACACTCATGAGCCTATATGGGAGCGATTGTGGTTGAATCCATCCTGTGATGTGTCTGCAACTGTGGCCCAAAACCCTAGATTTGAAATGCGAGCTTCAAACCCTGCAATTTCACCTTAGAGTGAACCTATTCCTCTGCGGATGAGCCTCAGACCTGTGCAAGCCAAAAAGCAACATAGAAGAGTGTCTCATCATTGTGTCTAAATGAGGTAGAGGGAACTTGTATTTATATCATTTCAAGGTGGTCCACTTTTCTTTAGGGCCAACCTTATCAAATGTGCACATGAGGGCTTTTATTCATAAGTACACTTTCCCTTATCCGATTTGAGTGATATTTAGGTTGATTTTGGTCCTCTTGAAAAGAGGAATTCAATGCAATTATTATCTCTATCAAGTGAGCTGTCCAAAGTGGAATTTGACTGTAGTTTCATATTTTAACAAAAGTATGTTTCTTACTGATTATGAACCTAACTATGTTTAGACGTTTGATGTCTAAAGTATTTGAATGTTTTGGTGCTTCCATTATATTGACATAAATTTGATATTGTTAACTTCATACTTCTATATATATATTTGGTTGTACTTTCTATTAAAGTTTTGCAGGTACATATGATGTGCATATAAGCATGATCAAGATGACCTTGATGTAGTTATAAAAGATTGAATCTTCTTTGATGTTTTAGAAGAAGAAAGTAGTTGACATCCCTAATTTAAGGAGCCTAGATAGAAGAAAGGGTACATATCCCCAATTGAGAGGGAGGGCACATTATGCAGTAAACACCTTGAATTAAAAGGGACCTGGGAAGATCTAAGGATGTATTTGGTGTTTATGAAGAAATGAAAGAAGTGATAAAATAAAGATTCCAACAAGATCTATTTGATAACTTGATGATGATATAAGCAACATCATGACCTTGAAGGTTTGTGTATTTGAAAAGTTTACTATTAAGGTTTGAGTTTTTACAGGTAAATCTCTCCATAAAAAGGTTGAACACTCTAAAATCATGCTTGGACAAAGTATGCTAGGGACTGATGCAACATCTAATCGTGGATACTTGGGAGGACATGTGGTCAGCCTATGTTTGTTTTGGTGTCCTGATCCTGAAGAGAGAGGGTGTCATTGGTCTCGTATCTTTGACCTTGGATATGCACCTAGATCCCTAGGTTGATGATTAGTTAGTAAGCTTGATGGTATCTAGAGTGGCTAAAAATTTTAGTCCATATTAGTCCCACTTGGATAGATAACCCTGGTCAGGTGTCTAGTTCGTGGCACTGAGTGTGCCTGAACTCTTCATAGTTCATATTGGAGATCTTCCATGTACTCTATATCGTTGTAATTATGAAGTTAAGAGGGAGTGTTGAAGAATGTAACTAGGTTCGACCTTCATAAATGTATTTAGGTCACAACATAATGTAGTTTCTAAAAGAAAGAAAATGAAATTTTATTATTATTAAAATTGACTTATTAAAGTATGGGTTTCATTCTTGGGTCAATTGTTTTTAGGTCAAAGGCTCCGTTGTAGGCTTCTAGGGTTTATGTAAAGTGTCCTTATCTATGTCATAATGTAAAGAACCCTTCTTTGGAAATATTTGTCAAGAAAGAAATTTATTTTCTATTAAAATAAGTCTTCTAAGCCTCCTCCACCAAGTCGGCCTCAAACTCGACTAGTCAACCTAAAATGGGCAGCATAATCAAAATATAAAGGCAACAAATCGACCTCATTTGTCACTCACTCACAAAAAGTTCGATCTACAACTTTTGGGACCATTAAAAGTGCAAAATTCAAGGAATAAAAGGTAGAAGCATAACACAGAAGAAGGAGGACCCTTTCAAGCATAAAAGTCGAAATTCTCTCTCTCTCTCTCTCTCTCTCTCTCTCCCACACATGTGAAGCTGTGTAGCTGCTGGAAAGGGGCCAAAATATTTCAGTTACTAGGAGGACAAAATTATTTTGCTGGGGGGTCAAATTCCTGCATCTAGGAAGTTGAAGTGTTGGATTGTTGTAGTGCTGAAGCTGCTGGATAAGAAAGATCATATTGGAAGACTGACTTGGAGGAGGAGGAAGGTCTCTTGGTCTAGGGTCTAGATCCATTTCAATTTGAATTACTAAAGGAAGAGTTTTGACTGGGTTTTCCCCTATATAGGAGTTTTATCCCTAGTTGTCTGCCTACATTTGGTGTCCTTGATCCTCATATTTTGCTTTCGATAATTGCTTGATGAAACAAATATAAAATAAGAATATAAAAAATATCACAAGTAATTATAAACGTAAGTAAATCTTTCTGCCTTTCTGAGTTTCTAACCAAAATTCACCAAATGACGATTTTCATGACTGGAATAGAGGAAGAAAGACTATTGAAGTTGCAAGGAACATCTACTCGTGCACAAAACTCTGTATATAGTTCCCAGTGCAAGGAAGGTACATTGCCATCCAGCCTTCTATGGCATGCAATATTTGGCAATTTTAATCATGACAATATTCATTTGTTGAAAAGAAATGGTGTTTCTAGTTTGCCGACTATTCCAAGGACACTGAAGCAATGTGATGTTGGTATCCTAGGGAAACATAACAAACAACCATTTCATGATTATGCTTCTAGAGCAGAAAGAAAACTTGGATTTATTCATTTAGATTTGTGTGGCCCTATGCATGTTCCTTCTGCAAATGGAAATAAATATATGATGAATTTTATTGATGATTACACCAGAATGCGTTGGGTATCCCTATTGAAATGTACATTAGAAGCTTTTGAAACTTTCTGAAACTTTCATGCATGGATTGAAAATGAGGCAAAATCACATATTGGCTTTATAACCGTGCCATACAATCCTCAATAAAATGGTATAGATGAAAGAATGAACAAGACTATGTTAAATATGGTTCACTCACTGATGTTTTTCAAAAATGTAAATGTGATGTTTGGGCTAATGCAATTCTATGTGTTTTATATATCAAAACACATGTCCATCTCATGCTTTAAAAAATAAGACTCCTAATGAAATGTGGTATGGCCACATTCCTTCGGTACGTCATCTCAAGATCTTTGGTTCCACCTACTATGCATTGATTCCCAAAGAACAAAGAAGCAAACTTGATGCAAGGAGTCAAAACTGCATCTTCTTGGGGTACTCAAATACCACCAAATCGTATCATCTCTATGATGAGATAAATAAAAAGTTTATATTGTCTGGAGATGTGATTTTTCTTGAATATTCCAATACTGACAATATTGTTGAGCAACAATTTCATCATTTGGACAAATTCAATTATGTAAAAACTTATCATGAATCTGATAATGAGATTCCACATTTTGAAGGGGAGACCCATATCTTGGATTAATATATGGAATCTCCTTTTGACGCACTGTCTCCCCCACATGAAGTTCTAACCACTTCATCAGATCAAGAAGACCCTGTGAATGATCTGATTGAGAGGATTTGAAGGATAAATATTGATGCAACCCCATCTCAATCAACAAAGCAACATGGACCATCTCAAAAAGATCCTCCAAAATAAATCATTAGAACACTTAGAAGTGTTCATCCTGATGAGGTTGGAAAGACAAGAACCATAAGTTCCACTAGAAAAAATACAGGCGATGTATATGCTTTTGATTCAGTTGATGATATGGATGTTTCTTATGATTGTGAAATAATTCTTTCTACTAAATTTGAACTAGCTTCGCTTAAATAATTTTATTCTCATGATGAATGGAAAGAAGCAATGCAGGGGGAGTATGAACTCTCATAGAGAATGGAACATGGAAGCTTGTGGACCCTCCATTTGAAACCAAACCAATTGGATGAAAGTGGGTCCTCAAGAACAAGTATAAATAAGAGTTAGTGACAAGCACAAAGAAAATCTTGTGGCAAAAATATTTGCATAGAAAGAAGGTGTTGATTATGAAGGGACCTTTGCCCAAAACAAAATGGGCCACCATTTAGAGTCTCTTTTCCTTGACAACTAAGAATGGATGGAAAGTTTGCTTTCTTGAATGGAGTCTTGAAAGAAAATATTTTGGTCTCAACCACAAGGTTTTGTTGTGAAGTGACAAGAACAAAAAGTATGCAAACTCATCAGATCATTGTTGGGCCTAAAACAAGCACCACAAGGTTGGTATGAAAATTTGACTAAGCTTCTTTTGAAATTAAATTTCAAACATTTTAATCTTGATGATGTAACTTTATTTTTCAAAAAAGTTGGAAAAATTGTTGTCTATCTTGTACTATATGTAGATGATCTGTTGATAACAAGGAACAATGAAACTATATTGCATCCATAAAGAAATAATTGAATAAAGCATTTGAGATGCCATATTTGGAACACCTTCGTTACTATTTGGGCAATGAAGTAACCCAACATTCAAGATATATATTCCTCTCTCAAAAGAAGTACATTGGATAATTGTTGAACAAGCTTGGCATGGTTGAATGCAATCCTTTGTCCACTGCGATGGAACAAAATCTGAATCTCACATTTAAAGAAGGAAATTAATTTGAGCATGTAACTAAGTATAAAAAGCTTAAGAGAAGTCTTATCTACCTCACTACTACCCAACCAGATATTTCATTTGATGTTGGAATCCTTTCTAGGTTTATGAAAAAGCCTTGTGAAGGACATTGTTCTGTTGCAAAAAAAACTCCGAAGTACTTAAAAGTAACTTAAGACTTTGGACTCAAATATTCATAGGTAGATGACTTTAGATTGATTGGATATTTTGATTCATACTTTGATGGAGATAAGGAAAATAGAGTGTTTACTTCAGGTTATGTTATGAGTCTTGGATCAGGACTTTTCTCTTAGAGGTCATGCAAACAATAATTTCCAATAGATGCCACAATAGAGGTAGAACATTTCGTAGTTACAAAAGCAACCAAGGATATTGTGTGGTTACGCAAATTCTTGAATATTTTCAAGAGAAACAGGTGAACTCTACTGCTCTTCTGATTGAAAATAATTTTGCAATTAAATTGGCTAAAAATCCCAAATTCCATTATCAAACCAAACATATCAACATAAAGTATCATTTGATTTGACATCACGTAGAGGAAAATACTATTCACTTATGACATTGTTCCACAAATGAGCAAATTGCAAACATCTTCACTAACACACTAGGAAGAGAAAAGTTTGAAAGATTGAGAATGATGCTTGGACTCACAAAAACCCTTCAGATTAGGGGGGGCGGGATGTTAGACACCTAATCCTTAGTGATTAAGAAAAAATATGTAATTATGTAAATATATTAATTGGAATAATTAGAATGGGAAGAGACGTTGGAATTGGAATCCCAAAGATCACCACTCAGATGTATATAGTGATGTTCATATTAATGGAAATTGAAAATTGGGAGTTACCTCTCTTGGTATGAATTGTCCAATAGGTGGTGTCCATAAGGCTTCTCTATGGAGGCCCCAAGAATCTATCAAAGAATTCCTAATCCCACTGGATGAATCTCCAAATATTTTGAAAAGAAGTCATGAAATTTCTCCATATTTTCTGGATGGAATAGACCCCAAATATATACAATGTGATTAAATGAGTGTTTCTACGTTATAAATTTGCAACGTTTGCTTGGGAAAGTCTTGCCATTTAATTAATTCCTCAATTTTGGGAAAACCATTTATTCCCTATAGATAATGATTTGAGTGCCAACATTCAATGCTTGACCAAACTTTGGACCATGAAAACCTTTCCTATCACCAATGGATCAAAATGCCTCAAATGCCACATGTTCTTAATGGAAACCATCTTTAACCCCTTAAATAAATGCTCAAATAAACACTTCGTTGTTCCTTGTAACATTTCTAATATATTATATTTCTTCTTGGTGAATAAAATTGGTTGACACGTTCTTAAAGAAGTGGCCATGTGCCAATCTCACAAATTTATTAGCTTGTAATTAAAATAGAGGATGAGTCACTTCCACAAATTTGTAATCCTCTAGAACAATGGAGGGAAAAATGATGGTTTTATTTTTTCAAATATGAATTATTTTGGGTGATAATAAGTTCTAAACTATAAATAAACTCGTCACTAAGAGCTTTGCGACTGCGAGCCTTGGCTCCCCATGAGATCCGCCCTTTGCGGGCTTTGAACCTGCGATCCTCCCTACCTTCTATGGCTTCTCTTCCCTGCGGACCTGCTTGTATCAGTCCTGATCAGATTTAAGACCGTCAGTCGACCCTCTGGCTTGGGCGTGGCCACTGATGAGCTGCCCTTGTGGCAGCCGGCACCAAGCCTGACCATATGGAGACACAGGGCCAAGATCCGCCCTCTGATCCTGTTGTAGATGCTTTTAATCAGCTCCTGGTAGGCTTGCCTCTGAAAAAAGAAGTGACGCCTCAAAATTCATAAAGAAATTCGATGAAATTCCTGATATCTCCTTACCTCCTGAGACCCCCATGCAAGTAGCTTTGTCGCTAGCAGATCGTGGACTTATTGGCCAATTCACAGGAATTTGGCCCTCTTCGAAAACTACAGAGCAATGGGTCAACAGGAATTGGGTGCCCCTGATCAGTCAAAGTGTTACCTCATATTTTCTAGGGTGAGGGTATTTTCTTTTCGAATTTACCTCCAAAGAAGACAAAGATCTGATATTTCGAAATGGACCGTATTTCATGGGTCCTCATGGTCTCTACCTGAACAAATGGACCCTAGATTTTGACCCGGCGGTCGATGTTCCCAAGGCCGTTCCGGTATGGTTTCGTCTCCCAAATCTGCCAGTTCACTGTTAGAACTGGGACTCCTTGAAATACAGTGGCAACTCCCTCGAGAAATTCATAGATAGGGCAAGCAACAAGGATCAGTACGATTGTGCCAGGATCTGTATAGAGGTAGATCTAGAGGTGGGTCTGCTAGGGGCAATCAAAATCAAAGTAGGTAGTTGGTCACATGTATAGATCTTGGATTATGAACAACTACCATTCAAATGCAGGAAATGCCACGTTTATGGGCACTTCGCTAGGAACTGTCCGACCAATGCAGAGCCAGAGAAAGGGAATGAAGAGGGCTGAAATCAAGTCAAGAGGGCAAGAGCCAACTACAAGGGGCAGAAACGGGGTGGACCCTTCGGCAAACGTAATCTACAGATTAATGCCTAGAGGCCTCCTCCCAAAAAGGCGCAAGAAAACAAATTTGACCCTCTAAGCCAGCCGACAGAAGACACACCAGAGGTAGAAATTCAAAAGCCAGACTCTTCAAGTAAAAGCACACCTCCAGCTTCCCCCAAAGAAGTTGAAAACTCCAAAGGCATGGCCCTAGAGGACGAGGAAGAAGAGCAAGAAACTGATGAGTCAGAAGAAGAAGGAGAAATAGGAGAGTCCTAAACATCGGTAAGAAGATCTACAAGAGGCCACAAAACAAACAAAGAAAAAAGAGAGCAGCAGACCTACAAAGATAAGTTACAGGGTAGCCAACCAACTCTGGAAAAACTGCTAGCCTCAAAGCCCAAAATGATGAAAAATCAGCCCCAAAGCTCCAAGGGAGCCCACCAGAAACATAAATAATGAAGGTCATCTTCTGGAATTGCAGAGGTCTGGGGAGCAAAGTTAAGGAAGAATCCATAAGAATTCTCATAAGAATAGAAGCCCCAGACGTACTTCTCGTCCAAGAGACCAAGCTGGAAGACAAAATCTTCTTGCAAGCAATCAAAAATTTGTGGCCTAAAAGTGAAGCAAGAGAAATCTCAGCCAGGGGTGCCTTGGGAGGGATTGGCACACTATGGAACTCAAATAAATACACTCTCATCTTTGAAGCGAGCAACACTCATTGGTTGCTTCTAAAGATGCAGAATCTTGACACAAAGGAAATTTTCAGTCTCTTCAATGTATATTCTCCAGTTAATATCCGAGAGAAAAAGGATTGTTGGGACTCTATAAGACAACAGGTAGACCTTACAAATCTGGAAAATACAATCATTGTTGGAGACCTCAACCTCACACTTCATTCGTCTGAAAAAAGGGGAGGCAGTGTAGTCTGAGATCCGGCAAGCGAATGGGCGGAGGATCTTTTACAAGATTGGGACTTGCTGGACATCAAGCCCTCATCATGTAAGTTCTCATGGTCTAACAAAAGAGTAGGCCCTGGACACATTGCTGCCAGGCTAGATAGATTTTTCATTCAAAGCTCTTTCCTGTTACTTGGTGTAGAACCTAGAATGCACATTCTTGCTAGCAGCGTCTCGGACCATAAGCCTGTAAAGCTAGAGCTCCTTGCCCACCTAGATCTGGACCCCATCCCCTTTCAATTTAGTCCTCTTTGGGTAAAGGAGCCCCTCTTCATGCAAACAGTCAACGATTGTTGGAAATATCCTGTCAAAGGCTCTCCCTTCTTCATTTGGGAGGAAAAGCTCATAAGGGTTAAAGGAGTCCTAAAACGTTGGGCCAAAACCCTCTCCAATCCTGCAACAGAAAGGAAAGTCATCAAAGCCTCTCTTTCCACTCATCAAACCCACATGAAGAGCACCACAATCACAGAGGATATGATAGACCAAGGAACTTAGCTGCAACAGAGCTACCATAAGGCCTGCTTAGCCGAAGAAGAATACTGGAGATTAAAATCTCGAAACCTGTGGCTCAAAGCAGGGGACAAGAATACGGGTTTCTTTCATAAGCAAGCCTAGGCTAGGAAATGCTTCAACTCTATCTCTGAGATTAAGGAAGATAATGACACACACAAGGAATTCGCAGACATCAAGAAAGCAGCCTTCTCTCATTTCCAAAACTTGTACAGTGACGAACAGGAGTCGCTCCAATACCAAGAGTTGCTAGACATCATCCCTCAAGCAATCTCTCCTCATATGAACAGGATTCTAGAGGCCAAAATTACCAAAGAGGAAGTTAAAAAGGCCCTCTTTGACATGGATCTGGACAAGGCCCTGGGGCCAGATGGCTTCTCCGCCAGGTTTCTTCAAGTCTGTTGGCCGATTGTTGAAAAGGGCCTTCTCAAAATGATACAAAAGTCTCAAAATTCTCAGAAAATAGGAGGCAGCACAAATTCCGCTTTCTTAGCCCTCATTCCAAAGGAAAAAGGCGCCAACAACTTTAGCAGATTTCACCCGATCTCATTATGCAACACTGGGTACAAATTAGTCACCAAGGTCATTGCAAATAGACTGAAGCCCATCCTGCCAAGAATTATTCCGGAAAATCAAGGAGGCTTCATTCAGGGAAGGCAAATCATTGACAACTCCACTCTAGTTCAAGAGGCAATTCATTCAAGTCTTCTTCGAAAGGAACAAGGTATGGTGATCAAACTCGATTTAGCAAATGCCTTTGATCGAGTTAATCATAGATTTCTTTTAAAAGTCATGTGCAAATTTGGTTTTGGAGCAAATTTCATAAAGTGGGTCCGGGCATGTATCTCAGAGCCTTGGATTGTCCCCCTTGTAAACGGAAGAGCCACTGAATTTTTTAAAGCCTCGAGAGGCCTTAAGCAGGGATGCCCCCTTTCTCCCCTGCTTTTTGTCATCCAAGTCTCTGTCTTCAGCTTTCTGTTAGAAAAAAAGATGCAAGATCAAGAAATCAATGGCCTAAGTATAGCTAGAGGGGTCAAAAGCATAAACCATGCCTTATTTGTGGATGACACCCTGCTGTTAGGCAGCGCCACCCTCTCCTCTGCTTCTAAGTTTAAAGCTGCCTTGGATGTCTTCATTAAGGCTTCAGGCAGCACCCTCAACAAGAATAAATGCCACATATACAGCTGGAACACCTCACCCAGATTTCTCTCTGCCATTTCTAGATGTCTGGGTTTTGCAGCCTCATCCTCCTGGACCTCATTTAAATATTTGGGTCTCCCTGTTTTTCATAAGAGACTTTCAATCAAAGACTGACATCCTCAACTTGAAAAATTCAAGTCTAGGATCCAAACCTGGGGCTATCATTGGCTCAACACTGCTGGCAAGTCAGTCCTTATAAAATCTGTGCTCTCTAGCCTTCCTTTATTCCAATTTGCAGGTCTTCTCGCTCTGGTGACCATTCTAAACAAAATGGATGAGTTTATGCGCAGGTTTTTCTGGAAGGGTGGAAAACAAAATGAAAAGAAAATTCCTCTCATCAGCTGGGAAACTATTACGAAGCCACTGTGGGAAGGTGGATTGAATTTCAAAAATATAAGGCAGCAGAATGTGGCTATGGCAGCAAAAACCATTTGGAGGATCATTGCGCCCAAACCTAGATGGGCCCAGCTTGCTCTATGGAAAAAATATTTCAGAGGACCTCGTTTAAGATGTCTAGAGAATGAGATCCAATTGCAGAACTCGCCATTCCTCAAGTTGTATGCAAAAGCAAGCCCATTAATCAAAACACACTCATTCTAGATCCCTGGGAACAACAGAAAGATTAGCATCTGGACTGATAGAGTAATGAATATGGACTCCATTGAAAATAGAACCTCCATCAGAGAATTGCGCTCCTGGATGGACAGAAAAGGGTTGTGCACCATCTGGGATATATCTCTTTGGCAAGATTTGACTTGGGCAGGCTGGAAAAACGTTGAAGTGCCGGACCAACTGCGTAGTGAATGGACCATGCTGCTAGAGCATCTACACGGCCTGGCAACCACGCCAATGAGGAAAAAGGATT
Organism: Pinus taeda; assembly: GCA_000404065.3. Classification (NCBI taxonomy): domain Eukaryota; kingdom Viridiplantae; phylum Streptophyta; class Pinopsida; order Pinales; family Pinaceae; genus Pinus; species Pinus taeda. The sequence continues at coordinate 59,231 of APFE031538792.1, read as the reverse complement.
AGAAAGGATGGGGATCGACTGACAGAGGCTACACGGTTTCCATGGTTTACATTAAGCTAAATGAAAAGCCTTACGTTCCCCCTGATCCAACACCCTGGCAAGGGGTTTGGCACATTCCCACATGGCCCAAGATCGATTTTTTTGCTTGGCAACTTTGTCATGAAAGAATTCTCACGTATAATATTCTACAATGGAGAGGATTTCACGGGCCATCCATATGCTCATTGTGCAAAGAAAATTCTGAAACGGCTGCTCATTTAATACTTGAATGCAAGTTCTCCAAGCAAATCTGGCTCTCCTTCATTCAGAATCTGAATCCCAACTTCTTGATGCCTTGTTCCACTGTGGAGCTATTCTCCACCTGGGCAGCTAGATATCCAGGTCTGCCTCCTAAAAACCAGGTAATTAAAACAGCATGGGCCACTCTTCCAAAGATTATTTGTTGGCAGATTTGGCTTGAACGCAATAGAAGGATCTTCAGAAGCACAAATCATAACAACAAGGCTTTAGAAATCAAAATTAAATGCCAAATCAAGGAATGCTTAGTTGATATTAAAGATGATACTAACCTCAGCCAACAGGACATTACTTGGGGTTCCCTCCTTGACTTGCAATTCCAACCAGCAGTTAGAATCGCTCTCCCTAACAAAAACTGGCAAATAAGAAAATCTAAAGATGACTTTCAAGATTGGCTCAAATCGCTCTCAAGGCATTCTCTCTTCTTTGATGGGGCAGCAAAGGGAAACCCGGTTAAAGCTGGTGCAGGAGGTGTCATTGTGAATCCATATGGGGAAAAATTCATTCCTTCACGTGGGGGCTTGGACATACAACCGGTATTCAAGCTAAGGCTCTGGCCCTCTTTCAAGGCCTCAAGTTCCTCAAAGACATAAATATAGAAGAAGCTAATGTAATCGGTGACTCCCGAATCATTATAAATGCAATGACATCTAATTCCCCAATGCAGGACCTCAAGCTAGCAAGACTAATATCTAGAATCAAGGGCCTTGGAAAAGGCTTCCAAAAGTTGAACTACTTCCATGTGCTGAGAGCCCTAAAAAAAGAGGCGGACAAAGAGGCCAATAAAGTTTCTCTCCTTTCAACAGGGATCAAGCAGAAAGACAAAGAAGAATCATGGGATCCCATCCCTTAATCTGAATGCTACCATGTTTTACTGTTTGCTCTTAAAGCAATTTGTTTGTATCTCCAAGTGGGGGAAAACCTTAAAAATCGAAAATATCGATGCCATGTCAAGGAAGAAGTCTGCAAGTTTTAGAGGCATGCTCACTCACAGAAGTGAATCACATCAGGACACAGAAGTCCTCTATGTAATCAGTTTTTTTGGCATTTAGCCCCAGAGGAATACAAACACCCCATACCCGTTTTGTCAAAAAAAAAAAAAATTCTAAACTATAACTAAAGTTAAACTTGCATTCAACAGATCTTTGTTTCATTTGTGATGCAAATCTTAAGTTGAAATTTTGTGAGCAAACATATATCAATTTCTTTAGAATCTTCGAAGTTTCACCTTAGATTGTTGCGATGAAAATTACCTTGGGAGTGTGGTGTGCATGTGTTCAAAATAAATTCACTATTACAACTATAATGTCCTATGTTGTTAGTTGAGATGTTCCCTTTGAAGGGAGAATGGTGCCAGGAAATCCACAATTCACTTTATGTTCCTAGTTAGATCTAGGACCAAAGGGGGTCAATGCCTAATTAATGTTAAAAAGAGACTATCCATTGTCACATCAACAATGCTCTCACTATACATATTTGTATACCATATTTCATTGGTTCTCTCATAATTTGTGTATTAATGGAGCTCAAAATGGGAAAAATCTTGATGCTAAATTAAATTAGAATTAGTGTAAAAGAATTGGTCTATGGTCACATTGTTAACACCTTTAGAAATATGTATTGAAAGAAACATCAAATAAAATAGATCTAAAGCATGGTAGATAGAGCCATTATACATTGGGCCTTTCTCTCCTAAAGTACGAGACATAAATTGCATTATGCCTCCTATTTTATGAGGTTTAACTTTGTAATTCTCATTGATGGAAATTTTCTATTAGTTCCTTGGAGGTATTTGGCTTGGGGTGTCTCGATTTTTCTTAGTTGGATGATTGTGCTAGTTTCTTGGTGGTATTCTCACGTATGCTTGCCTTGTTGATCACTCATTATTTGCAAATATGGATGGTTGTTGAACATAGTATTTCATTATTGTATGGTTCGGTATAATGCTTATCTTGGATAGGGATGATGGGTCTAGTCGCCTAACATGTTAGATGTCAACAATGCCCTTCTTACACTGTTGGAGTCCCTTTTTAATTCGACATATTTTCTCAAACATAACAACAATAGCAACAAGGAGTCACAGTAACATATTACTTGTCACCGCCCACGGGGCTTTGGATTGACGGTGAATGGGTGCACTGTTAAGGAACTCCTTGCGATAGGTCACAAGGTCAAATCCCCCGTGGGTGCTTACCTACCTAAAAAAAAAACATGTTACTTGTTACCTCAATTTAATTCATGATATTTCAAGGAACCAATTATGCCTTTGAAGCCCAATGCTATGATATTTAGACACCTAGGAGTTAGTTAAGTTCAACTTGGTCTAATGTGTCTATTAGGTAAAAGTGTATTTTTTTAGTGTTTATTATTTACATCATAATGTGACAGTCATGATATGTTCTAGACATAGAATGATCAGACGACTCATATTCTCCTTATACTAATGGCTATTGATTCGTGGTTCAACATCTGATTGGTCCATGATCTATATTTAAAGAGCATGGAGGGTCATGGTTGATTATCAATTGCGAGAACTCTCTTATGTAATTTTTTTCTTCTATATTAATAAAATTGCCTCAAATGCCATGTTGGTTGAGGTCGTGGATTGTTTCACTCTTATAGGGTTTTAACCATGGAAAAATTACTATCATTATGATCTTTAATTTAATTGTGTAATTGGTTACTGAAGGTCTTCATCATATATGGAATACTCTATTTTCTTGAACATAGTATCATAGTTTGTTTAAAGAGTGGCTCCTGTTGTTGATTGAGATCTTGAGCTTGTGTTGTTGCATCTATGAGATATATTATTTTCATATATATATGGCTTGAATAGACTATTTCGTTGCATCCAAAACATTGCTTTCAATCAAGAATCCCTTTTATTTCATCCAAAAAAGGTGTTTGTTTGCCCAAGATACATTTGTTTTGTCAAATAAGGAGGTATACAGTTTGAATATGCTCTTAAAAAAATTATGAAGTTCATTTTTGATTTGTTGTTTATATTCCTAGTTTGCTACTATTTTTAGTCCATGTATGTTTTTTCCCTACGCTTTGTGTGATCTCAACAAGTCTGAAATAGAGCAAAAAGTGTTTTCTTGACTGTGTATGCTCTTTGTTGTGCACTTTGTGCAATCTCAGCAAATCATAAACATATAGAAAACTTGCATTTTCTAGGTAAGCTAAATGATATCTAAACTCATTGTTGTTGAGTTTTGTATGTTTTCCTCAAATTGTTGTTATTTTTTGGATGAGCATCGTTTTTTATTAAGCACACTTTGAGGCAACGTTCCGACAACAATAGCCACCTCCTTCATGACTATTATTTAGTAAGAGGCCTTGATTTTTTTTTTTTTTTAGGTTGCTATTTGAAAAAAATCATGCAAACTTAACTTATTCAACAACTTCATTGTAAGGTGATTCTCACTTGTTTTATGAAAGTGGGTCACTTCGTAAAGTAATTTATTTGTAAAAGAGAACCTATAGGCAAAGCTAGTGAGGGGAAACAATCTTTTTATTTTTCAACGACATTTATCACCACATGGGCCAACTTATACCTACCACGTGGCACTGTCTTACTATTAATGCCTTTTTTAAAAAGGTAATAACTTTCGCATATGAAGTTTGTTTCGGTGTTGTTTTTCTAAAACATCCTATTTCTTTTAAACAACATTTTTTTAAATATCTTTCCATCCAAACAATATGTTTTAGTTTTTGAAACCATATTATCTGCATATTTTAATATGGTCACTCCAATTGAGCTTTTGTTTATGGGTATCAACTAATTCTCATGGAAATCCCAATGGAAGATGTACTAAGAAGTAAAATATCGTATTGGATTACCTTGGGAAAAGAACAACCCCTCACTAATGCTAATAAGAAAGCCAAATGGGATAATAAGGATGGCAATGCATATGAACTAATTAGAATGCACATTTCTCCTTATTTTTTATTTCACATTCAAGGAATGGATGACCTGGATGAAGTTTGGAAAAAGTTGAAAAATATATCTGGTCAACCTAATGTGATTAGATCTCATCAACTTGAAAATCAAATCATTACCTTAAATCCTAATAATTTCTCTTTAATTGTAGTGTATTTATCTAGATTCAAAACGCTTATACATTTACTTAAAAATTACCAAATTTAACGAAATGATGAGTGCATCATATATATTATTCTTTCCCAACTTGGTTCTACATATTTTGTTTTTGCATCTATATTTTATGCTACTAGAGAAACTATAGGTTTTGCATATTAAAAACATTCTCTTGAATGTTTTTGTGAATCTATAATTAGAGAGCAAGACAAACTCTTGCATATTGGAGAGATCAACACTACAAGTACATCTAACAAGCCCCTAGTGCTCCAACAGAAAGATAAAACCAAGCATCCAAAGAAGCAACATCCTCACAACAACAAGCAAAACAAGGGTCCTAAAATCTCTCAGACAACTTCTACTCCCAATGGTGATAAAGGAACAAAATCAAAGAGTAAGAATATTGACATACATTGCAATTATTTTGGGAAATATGGTCATCTGGAGTCTAAATAATTTAAAAATATGGAGGCCTTGGAAGCAACAATGAAGAAACACAACATTGATATTGATTCTTCGTTTGACACTTTTTCTCATGGACATGCACTTTCTACCTTTGAGTTCTCCTTCAATGCAACTTCTACTTCTTCTTCTGATGAGTGGCTTATTGATTCTACAACATCTTATCACATGGCTAAGGATAAAGCCATTTTTCTACTCTTAGTGATTGTAAAACCAAAGAAATATTTGTTGGTAATGATAAATCTCTTAGTGTTGTAGGGTATGGAAAAATTTAGCTAGATAATGTTAATTTTTCTTAGGGCTATATTGTTCTTTGCTTTGATAATTTCATTTTATTATTTCCATATTAAATTCACCCCATAACATCATAACATTATTCATATTTACATCATTATTCAACAACATATGCAACTATGTAGAAAAAACAATATCATCATCAATGTAGTGGAACATAAAGGAACAATAGAAGAAAAACATTCACACATAGAGAAAATAGGATTGGTCACAGACCAGGCCAAAACCCAGTATGGGGAAAATCCCTTTCAAATTCTTATTCTTATTAGATTTTCATTTAATGATTCAACAAAAGAGACTACAACGATCCATATCTTCATTCATACAACTATCCAGAAAAATCAACTAAATAATATCATGAAATGAAACCGACAATGCCAATACTCAAAAACCCTGTTTCAGAAGTCTATGATCAACTGTCACTGTCTACGAACAACTGTCGAATGCTACGGTCAACTGAAAAATAAAACCCTAGGTCCCAACCGTAGGGAAGACGTGTTGTGCATGCGGCTGAGAGGCTTCAACCACACAAATGATCTGACTTGCATGCAGTTGCAGCTGAGATTTCTCTACGACATGCCTACAATTGAGATCTAAAATCCTAAAACAAAGGCGCGAGCTTCAAACTCTACAATTTCACCTTCATGCAAAGCCATACTTCCACAGACCTACCTTAGACTTGTGCAAAAAAGCCAAAAATAAGAAATAGAATAGAAGAACGATCCAAGATGGTTGTCCAAATGAGGTTGAGGTCACTTGTATTTATAGCCTTGCAAGGGTGTCCAATTTTCTTTAGGGTCGACCTTATCAAATATGCACATGTGGGATTTTAATTCAAAAATACACTTTCCCTTATCTAAATTGAGCGCTTCAATAGTCAAAATTGGTCCTCTCGAAAAGAGGAATCTTGTCCCATGGTTGCAATTTATCATTGAGCTGCCTAATTAACACTCCCTCTCATCTAGGGAGAAATTCCAACTACATCATGTGATCATTGCAAGAATCATGTCATTAAACCACATACTCTCTCAAGTATATTGACATAAAGTGCCATCATTTCTTATCTTGATTCATCTTTGCTTGTTCCTACTCATATCTTGATCGTTCATGCTCTTATGATGAACATTCTCAAATCTAAAAGAATAAGAACTTGAGATCAGGGGGAGCTTAAGCTACCACCCTCTATCCATTAGGGAGACACTACTACCACCCAGAATCGTTGCCACTGGGAAACCCACTGCTACCACCTAGAAAACATCGGTGAAGAGCTAATTATGTGACCCGCATCAACATCAAAGAGCCTAGCTCAATCCGAAACAACATCATGGAGCACATATCAACCTGAAACCACATTGGGGAGCTTAGTCTCTGTTATGAAATTTACTACAGAGAGATAAATTATTTCTGAGAGGAATAAACATAAAATAACCAACAACAAGCATAAGCCATAAACACAAAAGTTTATCCAGAAAAAATCCAAACTCCGGGGAAAAAACCAAACCCAATGAAATTTCATTAACCTTGGACAAAACCTTGGCCAAGTGAGCCTTAACCACCCACCTCCCTGACCTACATTATAATGAAGTCTTCCCAGCCTATTATAGGCTCCATTACATGCAATACCATAAGCATAAATACCATGGGCACACTATACCATGTGCCCAAAACAAATACCATTTGACCCAATCAAATTTGACTCTTTTCCTTGAGTCAAGTTTACCTAACAATCCCCCCCTTAAACCTTGACTTGGGGTTTGTTGACTAAATTCAACCAACCTAGCGAAGTGAGTCAACCCCACTCACTTTGGCCCTTATCCCCCCTCAAAGTTTTATACCCGAGGTATTTGTTAACCCAGCATGCCCCCTATCACCTAGGTCTAACCCAAAATTTACCAACGATTACCCAAGGGTACGCATGCCTTACCAGGTTGACACAATATTCCCATTTACATCTAAAAGTTTGACTCCACTAGATATATATATAGTATATATATAATATTAATATATATATATATATATATATAAATATATATATATATATATTAACATTGTTTCTATCGTAACACATTCTCTCCCTTTGTCATTGCTCCGCGAAGCCTCATGCTCTCTTGGACCTATCTGATCTCCATAGTCACTTTCTTCTTAGCCATGAAAGTGAAATATTTGAAAACTTCTATCAAACCACTCGAATTCCAATTAGACATCGGTGTATAATTATCGTATACCAAGCCAAACATACCCACAATCACATCCTTTAGTCGAACCCTCGAAATAATTTCAGAACAAGCAGTTGTGGTCCCATCTGCAGCTCTGCTTCTGCCAACACTGACACATTCATCTTCAAATGTGATGCTGATCCTATGGTCACCTAGGTCACCCTTAAGGCCCAAAAATTATCTAATGAGATGTGCACCACAATGCCATCTCGAAACATATGACAAAACACATGCCTTGCCTTGTAATGTACGTTGTGGTAATCTTTCCAATATTGCCTTGCACTTAATCACTTTCGATTTGGTTTCCTGGTGACCTTTGCATAATGCACTATTGCTTGAGCCTCCATGTCCTCATATTAGTCCAAGCTCATGCTGGATCGACCAATGTACTGTGAGGGTAGCATCACAATGTGCGGCTATGAGCATCGAGCCTCTTCCCTTCTGGATCACATTTTGTCATGGTAACATGGTCTGCACCTCATTTTTCGACCCCAACCCACATAACAATCTCTCTATTGGGATCACAAAGCACCATTACATGTGGACAAGATACCAACAACATCTCACCTGTGGTGCTACAAGGCATGTAGTTCCAAGTAACATAGCCACCGCCATAATCAATCCTCATTCATAGTGTCTTAAACTCTTGGACTATATAGTGTTTAGGTAAATCCAAGCCGATCTGTTCTCCACAAACAACTTGTGTGAGGGTTTTTTCTAAGGCTTGACCAGCCGGAGTGCTTGTCAGAAACTAGCGCAACGGGAAACCCCAAGAGTTATGTATGATTCCCATGCACTCTTGGTCACAATGTTCCTCGCTTCCTCCTCATCGACTACCTCAATGCCCAACATGCCTCAGTACTCAAGGACGCTTCTATCACAAACCTTAGTGGCGTCAAGTTCACCATTGACCATTCTCACCAAAAGCATTGTTTCTTCTCATAAATATTGCCACTCCATGGACCATTGGGGTGAGGAGCCATTCCCTTGTACAATGGTGAAAGAAACATTAAAGCTTGACCCATCAATATTGAATACATTCCCATAACTTCTCATTTGTTTATCTCTCCACTAGATCCGACCATCGAAATCACCTGATAGTAATGCGAGGATATTGTGGACACCAATATAAAACGTTTGTTTTTTTTTCCAATGCCCAAGTCCCACCAATACAATACAAACCCTTTGAAACAAAAACATCCTTTTGAAGCCAAAATGTCTCTGATACCAATTGTTAAGAAATTTACTGAAGAGTGATAAATGATTAATGAGGAATAAACATAATATAACCAACAAAAATCATAAGCCATAAACACAAATGTTTCTCTGTGAAAAACGCAAACTCCAGGGAAAAATCCAAGCCAATGAAATTTCATTAACCTTGGCCAAAACCCTGGCCAACCTGGCCAAGTGAGCCTTCATCAATCACCTCCTTGGCCTACATTAAAATGAAGTCTTCCCAACCTTTTATAGTCTCCATTACATGAAATACCACAGGAAAAAATACCATGGGTACACACTATACCATGTGCCCAAAACAACTACCATTTGACCCAATGTTATGCAACCAAGTCACAAAATAAAAGAAGAAATGTATCAACGACTTCAAAATTAGCCTTTTCGAGGGGGCAACCTCCTTTGCATTAAACAAATGAAAAACTCTTGGATGATACAAGTGACAAGGCCTCCTTCTATATATAGGAGTCTAAGGGGTCATAATATAATCAGAGCCCACATAACAATAATATTATAAGGGCACAACAATAACAATAGTGGGCTTCTATGGGGAATAATAATAACACTATGGGGATTACATGGACACAACAATACAATAAGGGGGTTGCACTAATAACAATAATGGGCTACATTAGTAGTATAGGGGCCTAACATGCCCCTCTCCTTCAAAAAAGTGTTGTCCTCAATGCTTGAGTAGTTTTGGATGCTTCTGTATAAAATTCTCATCCTCCCATGTAGAATCTTCAGCTGTTAAGTTCTTCCACTTAATGAGATACTCTAAAATTGATCGATTTCATAGTTGTCAAGTTCTTATTTCAGTGATTGCTTCAAGTTCGAATATGATTTTTCTTTCCTCGTCAAGTCCTGACAATATTGTTTGAAATGGGAGCCTATTACCTATAACCTTATTTAAGCCTGAAACATGGAAAACTGGGTGCACTTGGGAAGATGTAGGAAGATCCAATTTGTATGCCATAGTTCCAATATTTTGCAACACCTTGTAAGGACAATAGTACTTTGGTGATAATTTATTATCCTTCTTAGCTTGCTTGAGGGACATTTGTTTGTATGGTTGTAGCCATAAAAATACCCAGTCACCTACATCAAAAATACTTTCACTGCGATGTTGATCTGCATGTTGTTTCATTCGATTATGCACCAAAGTGAGGTTATCCTTTAAGAGTTGGAGAACTTGTTGTTTATACTTGATGTGATCTTCCACTACTTGAACCTTAGAATATTCTCTTAAAGATGATGTGATGGATGGTGGATGATATCCATAAATTGCCAATGCATTACAAGATAGGGTCAGTTTCATTTCTTCTTTCTCTAGGGTTGGTTCTTGGTGTATATCCTCTTCTTTTGACGTTTCTTAGTCATTTTCTTCCTCCTCTTCACAATCTATGTAAAAAAATTTCTTCTCTGCACACTTATGACCTTTAACGTATTTTCTATCACAAATGTAACAAATCCCTTTTGCTCTTTTTTCCTCCAACTGTTGTGGTGTCAACCTTGTAGGTTATGGAAGGCTAGGAGCAACAACACTTCCATCTTTATAGTTATGAGTGGTAGACTTCCTTGTTGCCATAATTTTGCTTTCCACTTTTCTGGCCACCTTGAATGCCTTCTCCAATGAATCAGGTTCACAAAGGAGAACCTCATGTTGGATGTTATCCTTTAAAGTCCTTATGAAGACATCAACCCTATGCTCCTCTAGAGTATCATTTTACCCTTATATTCAATTTTTGGAAGTCCTCAATGCGCTCTTCCATTGAACCCTTTTGTTTGAGATTTATCAATTGGCTAAAGAAGGTGTTGCTCTTTTCATCTTCATAATGTGTTATCATTTCCTCCGTAAAAATTGACCAGGTGAAAAGTGGTTTATGAGAACAAATCCATATATAGCATACATGCAGATTGGGTTCTAAATATAAAGATGTAATACATACCTTTTGTGAGGGTTGCACATCATGTATATCAAAATATTGCTTCATTTGTAGTAACGAAGTTACCAGATCTTTGCCATCAAAATTCTTCATATCTATCATTGGAATATTGATATGTTTTTGTATGATTAGTTTTGTTGTGCTAATAACAATTACAGATTTATAAATATGTGCTTGCTTATTGCTCCTTGTGCTGAGTTTCATTAGCTGTTTATGCATACAATCATGTAATTTTCCTTAAGTTTTAAAAAGACATTCATGAGAAAAATAGCTTGAGAAACAAATGCTGAACAACAAACATGTATAGTGCAACAAACCATCAAAGAGACACATTAACACAGTATTTTTATGAAGGAGTTCACCCCTCCTGGGCTACATTTTCTTGGTCCAGCTTCCTTGGCTTGCGCCTTTGTATTAGCTCAATGTGGAAAAAATTATGTTTACAAAGCTCCATGGCTCCTGATACTTGCACCAATGTGTTCAAAATGTCCAAATTAGCCAAGAACACCTCTTTCTGATCTCAATTTGGTCGAAAATTGCTCAAGATATGCTTCAATCAATGTTTTCCTAGGAAACCCTGCTAAAACTGGAGAAGACTCCAGTTAGCACCGCTAAAATTTGAAATTCCGCCGAAATTGGTGAGCCTAAAAAATTTCAGCCATCTTAATATACAAATTAATTAAGTTAAAATAGGATTAGTGGTGCTTTAAGCGCGCTTATCCTTTAGCATTGGCCATGGTTTACATTGCATGGTCGTATGGTGAGGGGGCTGGTTCGCGGGGCTGGCTCCATCCACTTTGCCATCATCATAAATAATGTGTTGGGCCACCGTTTAATAAATATGCCGCTTGGTTCAATAGTTATGCAACATAGTTGGTAGGGGGAGGTCACAGGTTCGACCTACCCTCCGCCTGTCCCTTCATATATTTTGTCGCCCAAATAAAACATTGCCCATTTCAATATTTCCGCCTTTGGAATATGGTTCAAATATTATATATATATATATATATATATATATATATATATATAATATATATTATATATATAATTATATATATATATATATATATTCCACATAATATTCATCATGAACTCATAATTCCACCTTGGAGGACATTGGGCAATTTCACCTTCACACAACCAAACTGGCAAATCCTGAAGTGACACTTGTCACAGCCTAATTGGAAAAAATTTGAAGAAGATTCCCATCATGCTGACTATATTGCCATGTCATCATTCCTTCTTGTTCTGCATTTTTTTCACTATTTTGGAAAACGAACATCAGGCCTTTTCTCCCTCATCCGGACTCGGTTTTTAGTGAAACGAATTGTGTTGCGATCGTCTTGATGAGACGAACGCATGCATTTAGGTTTCGAGTCAATCTGAGAACTTTTATTTTTGAGCTAAATATTGAGCACCTGATCATTCCTACCCACTAGAAGCCATTTGGAACCCAAAAGATACTATCAATTGTTCAGCAAGTGAAGGTACAACTCCATCACCTTCTCAGTCTGCAACCGTTTGGCTTGAGAAGGCTTTCCCTTGAGTCCCACTCTAAGGTATTCAACATCCCCTCTCTTTGAAGTCTTGGTTCTTTTGTCAAGTATGAGATCTTGCTGAAGCTCATATAGATATTCTGGCGAGAAATCATCTATTGATGACAGCTACACATGCTCTCCTTGATCATCAATCAAAGGAGGCTCAAACAATCTCAAATTATCAACATTAACAACAAAGTATATTTGCATATAAGGAGGCAAATCAAGCTTAAATGCATTGTTACCAATCTTTTCCGGAATTTTAAAAGGACCATAATAGATTGATTTAAGCTTTTTACCTTCCCCTTGAAATCTCTCTTTGCTAATATATAACCAAACTTTGTTGCCAACTTGAAATTTGTGGTCAACCTGATGTTTGTCATGCCTTGCCTTGTAGCTGCTTTGACTTTTCTCAAGTTGTTCTTGCACAGTATGATGTATCAATTGAATTTTCTCTATGAAATTCCTTGCCTTATCGATGTCACTTTGACCATTGATGGAAACATCTTTCTCAAAGAGGAAGTCCAATGGCGATCTTGGCAAGTATCCATAACATGCCTCAAATGGTGATGTGTTTGTGGAAGAATTCTTTGCCCTCTTGTATGCATGATGTATGTAATGTAGCTGTTCATTCCACAACTTGGGATGTTTGCTACAATATCCTCTAAGAATATGAATAGATGTTCTATTAACCACCTCGGTTTGTGCATCTGTTTGTGGATGAAAGGTTGTGATCTTCTTCAACTTTGTGTCCATCATGCCCCAGAAATTTGACCAAAAATTCCCAACAAATTGAGAATCCCAATCACTTACAATAGAAGTAGGAAGACCAAAATGAACCCAAATGTTTTGGAAGAAAAGATGAGTTGTTTGTTTAGCTGTAATTTGATTTTTGGTGTTAGTATACACATTTTGCTGAACCTTTCTACTACATATAAGTAATCATGACCTTTCCTTGACAATGGAAGACCTTCTACAAAATCCATTGAGATACTTTCCCATGGATGTGAAGTTACCAGAAGTGGAGTGTATAAACCAAGTTTCCTATTGCTAGGCTTACTTGTAGCACATAAGGAACATCCTCTTATGAAATGAGAAACATTATCCAACATGCGTGGTGAATAACAATACCTTTGAAGATTCGTTACTGTCTTGCCTACACCAAAGTGTCTAGTAATCAATGAAGTGTGCACCTCCCTTATGATATTGTTTCTTTATCCCTGTGGAATACACAACTTGCCCAAGTGATACAACAAATTGTTATGTACATGATAATCCAACTCTTCAATTTGGTTTCCTTGACTCAAGCTTGCATATACTTCTTGAAAGTCACTATCATTTGCATATTGTTCTATGTAACTTTCATGCAAAACAATATTATGCTTGAGTATAATAGATGAATTTACAATAGGCCTTGAAAGCATATCAACTACGTTATTGTAGATTCACTTTTTATACCTGATAACCAAATGAAATTGTTGTAGAAAACCCATCCATCTGAAATGTCGTGACAGCTGCAACTTTGATTGTGACTGTGAATACTACAATGATTGATGGTCGGTATGGATGATGGTCTCCTTCCCCATCAAATAATGTTTCCATTTCTTAACACTTTGTACCAATGCATAAATTTATTTGTCATATGTGGGATAGTTAGTTACAACTCCATTAAAGATTTCAGAATGAAAAGAAATGGGCTTACCATGCAGTAATAGAACTACTCCCATGGCATAATCGCTTGCATCTGTTTGAATCTCAAATGGCTGTCTAAGATCCGGAAGTGCGAATATTGGTGCTAAACTTATCTTTTGCTTCAAAGCATGCTTTCTACTGTACATCTCCCCAATGGAAAACTTTCTTGACACTTGTCAATGCATGTAATGGAGCTGCAATGGAAGAAAAGTTAGCAATAAACTTTCACCAATATTGTGCTGCCCCTAAAAAGTTTCTTACCTCTGTAACTGTATTGGGCTTGGGCCAATTCAGAATGAACTCAACCTTAGAGGGGTCAATCTTCAGTTCACCTCCTCCAACAATGTGTCCCAAATACACCAAATAAGTCTTTCCAAATTCACACTTGGACATCTTTAAAAACAACTGTTCTTTTCTCAAGACATCAAGTACTTTGTTTACATGCATGACATGTTCATCTCTTGACTTGATGAATATGAGGATATCATCTAAGTAGACAATGAAAAAATCATCTAGAAATGGTCTCAATACATCATTCATTACCCTCATGAAGTAGCTGGAGCATTTGTAAGACCAAAAGGCATAACAAGCCACTCAAACAATCCTTATTTAGTTTTAAATGCAGTTTTCCAAATGTCTTCTTCAACTATCCTAACTTGATGATAACCACTTCGTAAGTCTAACTTAGTGAAATACTTTTCATACCTCAAACAATCAAGCAAATCATCAATTCTTGGGAGTGGCTAACGATTCTTTATGATGATGTTGTTCAGTACACGAAAATCCACACACATGCACCAAGTTCTATCCTTCTTTGGCACCAAGAAAATGGGCAAACGACATGGCGAAGTAGATGGGTGTATGATACATTTGCTCAACGATTCTTGAATTTGCTTTTTGATTTCCAAACTCTCCATAATAAACATGCAATACATGCCAATGTTCGAAATTGGAACATCATGTTGCAACTAAATCTCATGTTGAATTCGTCTCTTGGGAGGTAACCCCTTTGGTTCTCGAAACATCTCGTCATGCTTGCTTACCACATCAAACAAATCAGATTTCAATTTATCATCACAACCATCAAAAGATTCATAATCAATATCATTATTTTTCTTTATCATGAGAAGCACAATTTTTTTACTTGCATTTACTAGTCTCTTCATTTGCTCTGCATTAACCAAAGAAATGTTTAGCTTTTTGCGATGGGTTCTCACTATGTACTCCACCCCATTCTTGAGAAATATGTATTTGTTGACATGGCGATAGAATATTGCTTTTCTATCATACAAATAAGGACTACCCAAAATGATTCCTGAGATGTCAGGTGGAACTACATCTAACTCAACTTCATCAATGAACTTTTTAGTAATGGCGAACTTGAATAAACACTTCCTTGTAACCTGTAAGTTTGCATTGTTAACTATCCAACCCAATGGATATGGCTTATGATGAAGTACATTTTCAAGGTTTAGTTTTTTAAACAAGTCTTTTGAAATCAAGTTTGATTGTGACCCACTATCAAATAATGCATTAATATTTGTATGATTTGAAATCACACTAACATGAAATAACTCTATTCTTGACTCTTCATTTGGAGTGTTGTTTTGACTATGTGATGAACTAGTGCTTGCAACAGTGTCTTTTCCTTTTGTAACCATGGCTGAAATATTGGTCTCCTCACCAGAATCTGAACCAAGGTCATGTTGTGTGGTAGCAATCGTCTTTTGTTTTCCCTTATTTTTTTTGTTTCTTAGGCCTTAATTCAGGATGCAATTTCCAGCAGTGGGCTTCATCATGCCCCTCTTTGGAACAATGTTTTCATGTGATTTTCTCCCCTTCTTTCTTCACAATTGCATTCTTCTTTCCCTTCCATTTTCCACCCTTTTCTTTCTCCTTACCCTTGAATGGCTTCCTCTTACTACCCTCTTCCTGAATGTTCTTTCATCTAGATTCAAGGTGTGTGGCTTGCACACATACCTCATCTAAGTTGTTTAGATTAAACATAAGGATAGTATGTTTCAGATAGGAATGTAAACCCCCAATATATTTCAATAGTTTATCTTGGGAATTCAAATTCACTCCTAATAACAAAGCCTGTTTCCTAAACTTATGTGTATAATCTTGGATTGTTTGGCCTTTAAGATGCCTAAAATTATACCAACTCATAATGGTTTTTTGCATATAGGCTAAAGGATAACACTGTCTTTTAATTGCAGAAACAAATTCAACCCAAGCGATGGATATCTTACCATGGATTCTCATTTCCTCTTGAGTCTTTACTTCCCACCAAACTAGTGCAGCTCCTTCTAGCCCCAATGAAGTCAACTGGATCTTTATGTTGTCTTCTTGAAGGTTCTGAATTATGCAGTGTACCTCCAACTGTCGAATCCAGTTGTCCAACTTTTCTGCATTCACCTCTCCAGTGTACATGGGAAGTTCGAATTTTATGTCCAATTTCAGTAATGGAGTCTTTCCTTTTGGGGTTTTGGAATGAGTATGGGTTGTTTCAGTGGTGGTAGTGGACAATGATGTTGTGTGAGATGATGGAGATGATGAGGAACATGATGAGGATGGTGGATATGGAGGTGGATTCCACCATTCCCATTGGAATCCTTCTTCTCATCTTTTTTGTCCTCTAAATGTCCTTCTCCATGTGGAGGTTTAGAACTCTCTCCAACCATTCTAAAGTTCCTCTCTTCATAGAGGACTTTAACCATCTGAGTCAAAGTATAGAAAGCTTTCTTGAATTCTTCCTCTTCTAAACAGGGACCTTCAGGCTCTCTTTCTCCAGACATAATGGCTATGGATTCAGGTTCATAAATTTGTACTGCTTGTACCTCTTCAATCTCAGTTGAAGACAAAACTTGCGGAGTTTCAAGTGCAGCTAGAATTAGAACTTTGGGTGGTGGAGATTGTGGCCTTGTGGCTCTCCTTCTTCTGGGAATTACCTCAAGAGTTGCAACCAATAACTTCCCTTCTCCTTTCTGCAACTTTAACCTTGTAAGCATCACAATTTTGCAACCATTAAAACCCTAATTGCACAAACTGAAGCAATAAATAAATTCAACCTTTCCTTTGATATCAACTTGATTTGTTTTTGTATGATTAGTTTTGTTGTGCTAATAACAATTACAGATTTATAAATATGTGCTTGCTTATTGCTCCTTGTGCTGAGGTTTCATTAGTTGTTTGTGCATACAATCAGGCAAATTTCCTTAATTTTTAAAAAGACATTCATGAGAAAAATAGCTTCAGAAACAAATATTGAACATAAAACATGTACAATGCAACAAACCATCAAAGAAACACATTAACACAATGTTTTGATGAAGGAGTTCACCCCTCCCGGGCTACATCTCCTTGGTCTAGCTTCCATGGCTTAGGCTTGTGTATTAGCTCAATGTGGCAAAAATGATGTTTACAAAGCTTTATGGATCATGATACATGCACCAATGTGTTCAGAATGTCCAAATTAGCCAAGAACACCTCTTTCTGAGCTCAATTTAGTCGAAAAGTGCTCAAGATACGCTTCAGTCAATGTTTTCTTAGGAAACCCCGTAAAAACTGGAGAAGACTCTAGTCAGCACCGCCAAAATTGGCAATTTCGCCGAAATTGGCGTGCCTCCAAAACTGCCACCATCTTAATATATGGATTAATTAAGTTAAAACAAGATTAGCAGTACTTTAAGCGCGCTGACCATGGTTTACATTGTGTGGTCATATGGTGAGGAGGTTGGCTCCCTCCACTCCTTCGTCGGCATCAGTGTAGGCATAAATAACGTATTGGGAAACTGTTTAATAAATCCGTCGCTTGGTTCAACAGTTATGCAACAAAATTGGTAGGGGGAGGTCACGGGTTCGACCTGCCCTCCGCCCCTCCCTTCATATATTTTGCCGCCCAAATAAAACATTGCCGATTCAAATATTTCCGCCTTTGGATATGTTTCGAAATGATATACTATATATAATATATATATATATATATAATATTATATATATATATATATATATATATATATATTTCTAAAAAAAATAATTTCCACATAATATTCATCATGAACCCATAATTCCACCTTGGAGGACATTGGGCAATTTCACCTTCACACAACCAAACTGGCGAATTCTAAAGTGACACTTGTCACGATCTCATTAGGAAAAAACTGAAGAAGATTCCTATCATGCTGACTGTATTGCTATGTCATCATCCTGTCACGTTCTGCAATTTTTTTAGCTGTTTAGGAAAATGAACAACAAGCCTTTTCTCCCTCATCCGGACTCGGTTTTCAGTTAAACGAATTGCGTTGCGATCGTCTTAACATGGCAGACACAGTCGTTCAAGTTTGAGCCAATTTGAGAAATTTTATTTTTGAGCTAAATACTTAGCACTTGATCAAATATGGTGGGTCCTCAATCCAATGTTAGATTGTATGAAATCATGATTAACATTTATTTTGTTTTCATCATGAGTTTCCTCTACTACCTTTTCGTCATTAGGAAGCCTTTCTTGTGGCAACTTTGTCCAACCTTCCTTCAAACCTTTCCTATATTTATTCAAATCTTCCATGTTTCATTTCAATTATGCTTCTATACCATCGATATTAGCTTCCATGGCATAGATAAAAATATTTATCTTACCTTCAATCACATTCTTCAAATCATCCATCCAATTTTGCTTACTATGTGTTTCTATTATTGTTTTGAGGCTTTTGCCATTAGTGCTTTGTGTGTAGTTTTCTTTTGGAGTTCTCGCATCCATAATTGTTTGAATCGACATTTCGAGCCATCCACCGTGGCTCATCATCAGGGTAGATCAGTAATTGTGTAAGATAGATCTCATTGGTATGAATAAATATAATTAAGAGATGTAAAGGGAATGGAAACCGACCCTGTCATAATTGTTTTATAATATTTGGATTTAATTTAATTATATAATAATAAAAATAGAATGATTTAAATTGAAATATTTAATTATATAATAAGAATTTTAATTATTTTCAATTTAATTGAGAATAAAAATAAAAATAAACCCGGATGTAGGCGATCATAATGCAATTAATGGTGATTAGATGGATGGACGATGGGAGGCTTGGCCACATGGCTGCCCGCGTCCCCTCCCAGGCTAGATTCAGGCAAATTCATGGCGACTTGCAGGCACCATTAATATGGTGCTCAAGTCGAGAAATATGTAATGAGCATAAGGATATGGCCTCCACAGAACATAATTCATTCTTCCCTCCCCTGATAAACAACTCTTGCCCTCCTCAGGCAGCGGAGCCAAACTCTCGCACCGTCACTGGCAGACGATGTTGCTTGTTTAACTGCATGGATGTGGGAAATGGATATCATTCCTCCCAAATGACCCACTCTAAGTTGAATCAAGCTCTGAATCCCATTATTTTCCCTCTGAACAACCATTCAAGTCCCATTAATTCCTCTGCTTCCTCAAGTGTTAGCTCTATGATTAACTCAGCCTTGCGCGCATTCGACACTACATGCATAGCAAAAGAGGGGGCAGTTGTGGCCGAAGAATTCGTCCTCCCGCTACACCTAGCCCTGAAACTGCTTCTCCCTCATCTTCTCCATAAAATACTCATTCTCATGGCACCTTCTCTGGCAGATACCCAGACACGCGCAGTGGCAGAGGGCGGTCTCAGCTCCAGGGTGACCGCAGAATGAATGCAATCATCCATACTGCATATTTCCCCCTTCCCCCTCACCTCTCTCCTCATACGACTCAATTCCACTTCCATAGTTCTCTACCCCGGCCTGTCATCACTGCCACTGTTACCATAATCTTCACTGAGGAAATTCACCCGCAGGAAGCTCAGCCAGGAAATAGTGGGGAGCAGTAGATGGTCGCTCAGCTGAACAGGAATGCCCGAGATCCAGGAAAGCAGCAGATGGTTGAGAACTTTGCCACCCCGCATGGCGAGGAGCTGGTTGGTAGCCAGCATGCCACCGATGGTAGAGCATGAGACATGAAGACAACTGGTGACGTCCGGGGTGACACGTCAGGCAAGCATGCAGCAGAGGGCAGCTCTGCTGGTAGTTAACCAGTTCGTGGGATATTGCGTGGCACGTCAGCAGAGGAGGAGTGGTACAAGTATGCGTGTTGAATTGTTGAAGAACCTGCTCCAGATGACCTCCAGGGGGTCCATCTTGACAGACGAATGGGTTGCCAGGTGTCGCCTTACTGCTAGATGGAGGTTCCATATGCTGTTGTCTGAGGTTTTTTGCTATGTTTTGTTTTAAAAACATTCCTTCTGGTGTGATTCTAGGTCCCTTGTGCGGGTTTTTTGATGTTAAAACTTGTAACCCCTGCGTGGGTCTTTTTTTCTGGTCTCACAGACTGGTTTCCCCCTCGATGGGGCAGTCGCGTCTTGGTTTGTGATATTTTTTGACAAACTCTGTTCAGCACCGCAGAGGCCAGCGCCTCGTTGTATTTTTATTTTGTTTCATATCAATAGAATAGTATTAC
>APFE031538792.1:27612-38508 GCA_000404065.3 Pinus taeda | reverse complement strand
TTTAATAATAATCTTATTAGTGTTAATTAATACTAATTATTAATATTAGTGTTGTTCCTAGAAATTTTTATAATTTTAATGATTTTTATTTTATTTATGATCTATGAATTGATTTTAATCTTGACTAACAATACTATTAATTTTCTTAAATGAAATTCTTATAAAATTTTTTGAATTGGTTTATTGTTTAAATAATATAAATGAGGAATAGTATTAATATTAATGAATATTAATGTTAATATTAGTAATGAAAACTAATTTAATTATTTGTTTAGAATTTATTTACATTTATCTGAGATTCCTATCAATTATCTTAAATGAAATTCTTATAAAATTCTTCTAATATAAGTTAATTTGAATTGGTATTATCATTCTAAAAAGTATTAATATTAATTAATATTAATGTTAATATCAGTAATGATCTATGAAACTAATTTAATTATTTGTTAAAAAAATTTCAATTATCTAAGATTCTTTGATATTAGTTAAAATGTAAATTAATATTTAAATTTTAAGAATTGGAAATTAGGATAAGTGTTTAATATGAGTGCATAGTGTAGAGAGAGAGAAGTGAGGTTGGAGAGGGAGGTGAGAGGTCAATCCTAATGGCGAAAGGGTTGAGTTAGGAGAGGGTGTTCTAGGATGTTAAAGTAGGAATCCAGTTGTCACTTATTTTCCATCCTTCGTCTCGATTGAGGTTGTTAGGGTGTTTGCCTATTTCTATGGCTTCTCTTAGTTTTCTATTGTGATAATGATAAATTTTGGCTACTACCCTAGATTTTTCAATGCAAGCGTGATGATTGGTTTTACTGGAATGTTCGGTTAGGGCTGAGAATTTTTAGCGGTTATGTTTTATATTGGCGGCATGTTCTTGAATCCTAGTGTGGATAGATCAACCAGTTTCTCCAATGTATGTTTTTCCACATGAACACGGAACCATGTAAACTCCTTTGTGGCATTTGGGATCGACGAGATCTTTGACAGATTTTAGGCATCTGCTGATGGTGTTCATGGGTCTGAAAGTGGTTCTAATTTTGTTCTTTTTTTAAATGTGTGCAATTTTATCTGTTGTGCCTAATATGTAAGGGAGGTGCACCTTACCTAAATGATCATCTAGTGGTTATTTGTTTTTAGGATTCTCTGCATTCTTAAAGGCCTTGATCACTTGGTGTTTATTGTATCCATTCTCTGTGAATACATTCATAAGATGGTTCTTCTCATTTTCAAAGTGATTTTCATTCGAAATACGAACGCCCCTGGTTGCTAGAGTGTTGAGAACACCGATTTTTTGGGATGGATGGTGGTGAGAGTTGGCATGTCGGTAATGTTACGCATGGGTTTTCTTACAATATACTTGGTGTGATATGGAGCTATCTTTGTTTCTATTTTCTTGATTCGAGTCATTCCTTTTCTTACTTTTAGGAGCTTGATATTTAAACAACTGTAACCCTATAGTTTTAGATCTTCAAGTTCTAAAATTTTGGCCAGTGGTATCCCTCTGAGTCCTATTTCCAACCCCACAACCTTGATTGATATTGGATTCCCCAAGAAAGAGTTATGCTCAATATCCCATGATGGCTTGATTATAGACAGGTTCAATAGAGTGAAATTGTACGGCATGTCACGTGTCATTGTTTCGACTTTCGGCCCTAAAAACGATACCAAACACTCTACAATATGTCCTCTTTCTATCACTTTTTACGAAATTTGAATCCGATGCTCAAAGAGAAAGTTATGACGATTTTCCCTGGGTCACTGTTTGAAATGGAATTCTAGAGCCTGCAAAACCCTAACTTCCTCAGCTCATATCTCCAAAAATATAATGAGAAAAGATATGAAATTTAGGCACAACGTTCATCAATATTTAGGATCAAATGGGTTTTAATTTCAGCTTTTGAAGCTTCATATAAAAAAAGTTATAGCAAAAATTCCATGATGGCCAGTTTGAAGCAGTGAAACCCTAGAATCCAAAGCTTTGATACCAAATGTTATGCGATCAAGTCACAAAATAAAATAAGAAATTGATAAAAGACTTCACAATTAGCCTCTTAGAGGGGGAACCTCCTTTACATTACACTAATGAATAATTCTTGGATGATACAAATGACAATACATCCTTTCTATATATAGGAGTCTAAGGGGTCATAATATAATCAGAGCCTACATATCAATAATATTGTAAGGGCACAACAATAACAATAGTGGGCTTCCATGGGGCACAATAATAACAATATGGGGACTACATGGGCACAACAATACAATAAGGGGGTTTCACTAATAACAATAAGGAGCTCCACTAGTAGTATAGGGACCTAACACCCAATCAAATTTGACTCTTTTCCCCAAGTCAAGTTTACTAAACAGTCTCAACTTGAAATCTCACGGGGGAGAAAAACATCTCCAACCCCATATTGATCAATAGGTGATATGGTGGAGCACATCTCAACCCATCGTATTTTCCTCTGATCTTCTAAAAAATGACCCTCAAGAGTCATGTGGTAGAACACCTGCATCATAATCAACTTGGATTGTACACCTCCAAGTACACTATCAACCCATAGTGAGATGAGGAGTGGTATTCCCAATGAGCCTTGCTTGTGGGTTTGATGCCAAGTGGGGTATACTCTAAAAATACCAATATAGGGGAGCAACATCTCCAACCATATGGGTAAAAAATAAGGGAGCAACATCTACGACCCTATTTTTCAAAGATCCCTCAACCCAAGGAGCCCTCCATCTCAATTCCTCACCCTGGGAGCTCAAACAGGGGGGAAGAGCCGACTTAGTGTTCTCGACCAATCATGTTCTCTGTAGGTCAGAAAAATATTACCATGCTCGTATCTGGTATTGGCTTAATCATCAGGTCACAATAACAACAATCTCCTATTCATGCGGGACATCAAATCAAATATTATGTTGGAACAATATATATTATATATATATATATATATAATATATATATAATATCACAAAAGGATACCTTATTCATTCTTTCTCTCACGAAGGAAGCAACCATAAGCATAAGCTTGACTTGTACGATTACACTTTCTCAATATATGATGAGATCTCAGTCCCAGATATGTATGGGATTCTCTGCCAATCGGATCCCACTCATTATTATCGCAATGTATCTTTGGTGTAGAAATTTGAATAATATAACACTTATTCACGGAGATTATCCTGATTATACACTATTTGCGGAATGCATGCATAATACATAACCTCCTCTACCATTGATCATCAATTTGCGGAATTAAAAAAACAATCGCATGCACACGTTGAAACATCAATCACACATATCAACACAATATGCAATGGGGAAAGCATACAAGTGAAAATCCCCAACTATCTGTATATTATAATCCATGGTATTGCTCCATAATGCATAATCATTTCCATCAAACACTTGAATTGTGTTTGGAGAGAGGCATTTCATTTCATCCATATTTGTTCATCATCTTCCTTCCAATGATTAGACTGATCTGAAGGTATCTTGCTCAGGTACCAATTGTTGGAAATATTTCCAATACTGAGATGGGGGGAGGGTGAATCAATATTGGACACTTTTATTGATTGTTTAAAACTTCAAAGGCAATATGAAAATAATAGTTATCAACAACATAGTAATTTATGCACAAAACTTATTTTAAATAGTTTCAATGTATAAAAGTACCAACTTGAAGGAAGCAACAACCCCATAGTTTGCTAGCACCTACTGGAAGGAGGAACCAACCCACTAATTTATAGGCTTCAACTTGAAGGAAGTTACAACTCCCTTCTCTTGTTCCACCTTTCCACCCTTACTTTAATAAAGAGAAATAAGGACTCTCATACCATGCATATTGGCCCTCTCATATACACTACACAAGAGAAAAATATATAGTAGTGCCCATTTTCCAAGGTGTGGGCCTATAATAGCCTTCTAACTAGAACCAAAAATCTTCAAAAAGTGTATCAAAACCCTTTCAAAAAATACACAAAAAAAAAACTTTAAATTGTTCCAGAATCCCTTCCATAGATAGCCTCTCCAATCCAACCTCTCCTCACTTCTAGTTCATGAGATATGAACCCCATAAACCCTTTTTTTCTTCGATTATTTAAATAGATATGAATTTTCCTTGAGCTAATTTCTAAAATTTCTCCTCCTCGTGCCTACATATAGTGTTCTTTGGGGTCCCATCACTATGGGTTGAATTGTCAAAGGCAACATAATTAATAAAAATTCAAAAATTCATATCTCCTCAATCGTGAGGGATTAGAAGGAGTATCATATACCATTGGAAAGGTCTTGAAATAAGATTTCCAGCAATATATGTTACACTTCCATTTGATCTAGGTAAATGTATTAAAAATGCATTCAAAGAAAGGGTACCAAATTATCTTTTTCTTAGATAGCCTTTCACGTCAATGACAACTTTCAACATTTAATACATTCATCTCTAAATTGTGTAATTAAGGTTGAAAGCACCTAATTTGATACATTTTAACCTTAATTATTTTTTATAGATTTTTTAGAAAGCTACTCTTAGAGGGCTAAGATTGTCACTTATTGATCAAACTATAAATGTGTTGTTTTATGGTTGAAATGTGCTTCCAATTTGCAACTTAGTTGATAGAAGAAAGGAGAAGAAGTGCAAAAATAAAACAACAAAATAAAGTAAAATGGACAATCACCTCAAATTGTTTTACTCTTAAATGAATCAATTCATTGCTAAGCCTTTATAAAATAATGACAACTAAGAATAATAGACAACAACTTGAAGGGCATAAATAAACCATACGTCAAAGTGGATCAATATCTCAATATTCCATTAATCTTTGAGAGTGGTATTATAAAGGATCTCCATCAAGCTTCAATTCCTAAGCTTGATACTTAATTGCTTCTGTAACTCCTATATCTCCAATTTCCAATTACAAATGAAATGGAGAAGAACTCCTCTTAATATAGAGTGAACTAAGTCTCTCATACAATGGATTATAGTCTTTCTAACTACTATATGACAAGTCAACAAATAACAAAATATTGGCATAGTAAGATCCATTGTTGAGAATATCAAGGCATACTATCTTCTTCAATAGAGGTCATCCTCATCCAAAATAGGCAAAAATATGCAACAATAACCTCCAATAGAAGGCACAACATCCAAAAATAAGTATTATACCAAGCAAAATCTTAGATGGGTTCACATAGATTTCACCCTCCAAGAATGGATGTGTATAAAATATAACAAAATATTCTTCAACCTCAGAGAATTTCCTCAAGTGTACACCTAGAAGGGCTCAAAAAGTACGTACTCCAAGGTGCATGACATATATAACAATAAAATATCCCTCCTAAGAGATTGTTCCATAACCAAATTCCAAAAATAAAAAGTGGTCCACAAGATGCATGCAACCAATCAACATGTATAAATCCTAAGGAAACCAACTTCATGGATGAATGTGCAAGATGAAGTAGTCAAAACCAAAAAATAGTAAGTGGGAAACCTCCAACAAAACAAGTATAGGGAGATAAGGGAAGTTTAGGGGTTTCACCATGTCAAAAATTCATGAAATAAATAAATATACACTTCTAGGAATACCAAGAACTGCATCGACAAGCTTTCCCTCCAAGGATATGCCAAAATATAGCAAGATGACCAATTAAATGCATGTAAAGTGCCACATATGTG
This sequence comes from Pinus taeda, assembly GCA_000404065.3. Classification (NCBI taxonomy): domain Eukaryota; kingdom Viridiplantae; phylum Streptophyta; class Pinopsida; order Pinales; family Pinaceae; genus Pinus; species Pinus taeda. The sequence goes on along the minus strand of APFE031538792.1, from coordinate 32,836 downwards.
GCCATCCAATTATGCCACATACCTCCCAATAAAATGTCCCCATAACCAACTCTAAATGAAATAAATCCAATGGACTGGGGTGTCTAAGCAATATGCAAAAACCTCAACATTTATGCAAAAAGGGTAATGTTGAAATATAATCATAGTCTCCCCTCCAATTAGACATTAACAAATTAAATCACTATGAACATATGTGCCAATGAGGGGTGATCTAATAAAGGCTTGTATCCTGTAAATAAAATATGTTCTCCCTAATAAAACCAAACCATGATAACAATAAAACATAAATCCCAACTTAAGGTGCATCACTACCAAAGGATTATGACACTGAAAGTCATCATCCAAACTTAAGGAAAATTTTATCTCACCATCAAATCATATGCACCCCCTCCCCTCCCTCTAAACTCAAACTTAAGAAATAATGAATAAATGAGGGTGATAACGTCATTAAAAGCATTCCCCCTTGGTGATGTCTAGCAAGTATCATATCACTAAGTTACATCACCTAGAAAAATCTTGCAAATGCAACAAGGATCATTCCACCATAGCAGCGTCATAAGATAAAAGAACATAACAAAGTGCTAACCCATCCAATCATAAGGTGTGTTCTCCATCACACATCCAACACATGAGGACCATGTAAAACACCCCCTCCTAGTGACACCAACATCATACATCAACGTACTAAGTCGCTAAGAAACATCAACATCATCATGAAACATATACTTCCTAAAAAAGGAATTTGAGGAAAAATATTATGAGGAAAATAAGGTTACGATTGATTGACTCTTAAATTTTGTAAACACTTCTTAGGCATGCATAACTATGAAACAAAATCCAAGGCTACCATGTTAACTATATGTATGAAACACTTAGAGTTTGCCATGTCTCTGGATGTCATGGGTGCTTTGTTAACTATTTTAAGCTAGGCAAACCCACCCTTTGAAGGGCACCTCCTTCCTACTCATAACCTTCCTAAATATTCTATTGGCTGTGTTGATTTTGGCTTCAAGAAGGCTCTACCACTACTACTCATGAAGGTAATTCAATCACCTAGGTTGACTCTGTTAATGGCGTTTGTTCATGGTTTTATTTATTTTTTAACCGGAATGAGAATTTCTGCATAATCGGTAACTTTGATCACATGCCACTATTACACCAGACACAACTATTTCATAAATGCAACATAGAGTTAGTTACAACATGTCTTCAGAGACTTGAGCCCATGTAGTTGGGGAAACAAATTGTTCACCAAATCACTCAAGCTAAGATCCTTTGACTTAATTTTTTGTGAGTTATTTTATATTTTGCCAAGTTATGTTTTTAGTAAAGCAATTTGTAAGTCAATATACCTATGAATTCATAAGTAGATTAGTTTGGCTTTATATGCTCATTACTATTATAAATTTGCTTTCCAATTTGTGCACACTAAACTCAAACTGCAATATTTGGAAGGAACATTATATATAATTGGTCTCAATAAATTTTAATAACACAAAACCAACATTATTTTGAAAAATAAAACTAAAAATATATTAATAAAATAAACCAATATAAATTCATCTTAATTAATATCTTTAAATATTATAAATTTATGTTACATCTCTTTCTTATTTCTCTGTATAATTAATAAATCAATAATTGAAAATAAATATATATTAATGTAATTACTCCTTAATATCTTTTATCTTAAAAACCATATTAATTTTAATACTTTTACTTTACAATTCTCTAGATTAAAACATATATCTATATTTACATTTAAAAATGTCAACTTCATCCCCTTAACTTAACTTCAAAGTTAGTTCAAGGGTCCCATTTATCCTAAACATCATGATTGCAACGTTGCCGATTGAGTCAAAATTGGACTACCGGAAATAATTTGAATCTATTACTTTGATGATTAATATATTAATTGCTTCGATTGGTCATCGAACAACTTTATTTTTAAGAAATAAATACAATTCTAAAGTTTGTCTTTTATATTCGATAATATTTTTTGTTATCATTGATGTAATGTTTGATTACTCATGTAATAATTAGCTATATTTAGATAAATTTATATATATATATATTATTTTGTTTAATTTTTATGAGATAAAATTATATTATTTATATTAATTTATGATTAATATTTTTATTGTGAATTTTAAATTATTAATTGTGATTTATTTTAATTTCATATTTAATTAAGAGTAAGAAAGGATAAATCTCTTTTTCACTCTAAAAATTTACACCTCAAAAGATTTAATCTCTCTCCACACTTGATAGATCTGAAATTAAGATAGATTGAGGTTGGTTATATATATATATTATATATATATATATATTGGTAAAACCATGTGTTTGAGAATCCAAAATTTGCCAAGGGCAATTTACTTTTCTCATGGAATTAATATACCAACGTAGATCCATAATAACTCTAAATCTACCAAAGCACTGAGAGGGATCAAATTTCGTTTTCACTCTAAAAGAGATTTGCATCTCAAAGATTTGATCCATTTGATCCTCAATGCTCCCGTAGATCAAGAGTTAAGATGGATCTAAGTTGGTTTTTAATTCTATTTATTATTATAATTATTATTTGTTTTGTTTTGACTTAGTCAAAACATTAAACATTACAACATATTTACCATAATATTTATCATATTGAATTAGAGAGTGTCTCTTAACGCAATAATTTGTTAAATATAAATCAATATAACCATCCTAGATCCATTTTAACTCTGAATCTACCAAACACCGAGAGGGATCCAATCTCTTCTCACTTTAAAAGAGGTTTGCACCTTATATTACTTGTTACATAAGAATATTATTGGCAAAACCATGGGTTGTTAAAATTTAGAGTCAAAAACTCACAATGGTAAATTGGCTAGTTTACCTCAATTTTATTTTAATTATTTTTTTTTAATTTAATTTAATCTTTATTTAATTTTTAGGTAATTTGACCATGTCAAAATACTTACAAATTAAGATAAGACAAGATAAGACATTACAACATCTTTTCCATACTAAACTAAAAAAACGCCTCTATACAATCAATTAAATAATATAAAACAAAATTAAAATTTCCAACATTTTTCATACCATATAATCCTCCTACCTAAATAAGTGGTTTAATAAGTTATTTGTGATGTAATATGAGTGATCCTTTGATATTGTCAAGGTGGTTGAATCACAATACCCCACCAATGATCAAATTCTACCATTTTAATTGAAAGATGGGCCGATGTATCTTTCCACCACAAAGAATAGGAAGAACATACGAGCCCTTTCACTATTGTGTTTAGAGAGACATGGACAAAGATATTGCTTAAAATCTGGTTTGTAAGGTCAGTGGGAGACATTTTTAAGAAAGTAAAATTGCATTTGAACACATAACATGTTACTACAATATGTTAAAAAGAGGTTTATTTGCTAATTGGGCTTTCATTTGCTTAAGGTGGATAGTGTGTTGAATTGGGTTAGTGCAGGTTTCAGCCATGGTTAAGTAATTCCATACTCTTCTACCTCACCATTAACACTAAGGCCCCAATTATCCTTAGAACGCTGAAATTTATAACTTAAAGCATGAGACAAAGAAATACTTGCTTTCATTCAGAATACAAATAAACAAAGGCAAGTGAGAGTTTTCAACATAAACAACACGTTAACGCACGTTGAATCACTTCCTCAATACAATAATGGTTACAGAGTCTCGGCCCTCTGGCTCGATTACAGTAATTAACAAACCCTTGTTTCAATCTTGAGACTCTCTTTATCAATCAACTCTCGCTCTCGCTCAATCCTCTATCATCTCCGCTAATCCCTTCCATTACAATTTCTTCACTTATGAGTCGAATCCTATTCCAACTGTGCTAACAACCCAATCTCTATTTTAATCATTCTAACAACTCAAGCTCTATTTTTAGGCTCCATTACACACCTACGCTAACAACTTATCCCTTAATCTAAAATAAGACAATTTCTTAACTATTACAATAATGAAGTACAGATCATTTTCTTGAGAGATCCAACCCTCTCAGTTAAAACTGACTTTTGACCACTCAGGTCAGTGAAATTCAACTCGTTTAGCCACAACATGTGAACAAACCTTCACATTGCTGACTAAGTCCACATGCTTCTGCACCAAGAGCACAACTTCATCCACAAACAGATGGACAAACCGAGGTGGTCAGTAGAACAACTACTCATCTTCTTAGAGGATATTGCAGCAAACATCCCAAGTTGTGGGATGAACAGTTGCATTACATACATCATGCATACAACAGGGCAAAGCATTCTTCCACAAACACATCGTCGTTTCAGGCATGTTATGGATACTTGCCAAGATCGCCATTGGACTTCATCTTTGAGAAAGATGTTTCCATCAATGGTCACAGTGACATTGATAAGGCAAGGAAGTTCATAGAGCAAATTTAGTTGATACATCATACAGTGCAAGAACAACTTGAGAAAAGTCAAAGCAGCTATAAGGCAAGGCATGACAAACACCAGGTTGATCACAAATTTTAAGTTGGCGATGAAGTTTGGTTATATATTAGCAAAGAGAGATTTCAAGGGAAAGGTAAAAAGCTTAAACCAATCTGTTATGGTCCTTTTAAAATTTCAGAAAAGATTGGTAACGATGCATTTAAGCTTGATTTGCCTCCTTATATGCAAATATACTTTGTTGTTAATGTTGATAATTTGAGATTGTTTGAGCCTCCTTTGATTGATGATCAAGGAGAGCATGTTTAGCTGCCATCAATAGATGATTTCTCGCCAGAATATCTAGATGAGCTTCAGCAAGATCTCATACTTGACAAAAGAACCAAGACTTCAAAGAGAGGGGATCTTGAATACCTTAGAGTGGGACTCAAGGGACAAAAGCCTTCTCAAGCCAAATGGTTGCAGACTGAGAAGGTGAGGGAGATATACTCTCACTTGCTGAACAATTGATAGTAACTTTTGGGGTCCAAAAGGCTTCTAGTGGGGAGGAATGATCAGGTGCTCAATATTTAGCTCAAAAATAAAACTTCTCAGATTGGCTCGAAACCTAAATTCCTATGTTTGTTTCATCAAGACGATCGCAATGCAATTCGTTTCACTAAAAATCGAGTCTGGATGAGGGAGAAAAGGCCTGATGTTCATTTTCCTAAACAGCTAAAAAAATTGCAGAACAAGACAGAATGATGACATGGCAGTACAGTCATCATGATGGGAACCTTATTTAGTTTTTTCC
>APFE031538792.1:1466-23386 GCA_000404065.3 Pinus taeda | reverse complement strand
TCTGGAACAAGTTCTGACATGTGATTGGAATATCTTCTTGGCTGTTGATGCCCATTGCCAAGAAGCGATCCATCCAAGATGAATCTTTGTTCTTGCAGGACATTTGTTTCTAAAGCATCTGTGTGAAGGATGGCTAGTTTTATGACAATGCTTACATGGATGAAGATCAAAACAATGATCTTTCAAATGGCCAACTCGGTCACAGTGTTGGCATTTCACAATATGTGTTGTTGTTGTTGTTGTGGAAGAAGAGCAAAATTTGGAACAGCTAGAGGTGAACTGTCATGGAGGAACCTAGCACTCTGAACTGAATGGGCTTTGTGTAGTCTGGAATATGAAAGGACAAGTCCTTGTCATACCCAAGACCAGTTCTGTACTTGTTGTGGACAAGTTGTTCCCAAGGTCTGATCATGGGCTTGGGAAGTGCAGGCTGAGTTTCTGCATCTGCATGTACAACTGCTGCTTTATGGGGTACTAAATCTGAATGAACTGTAACATTATTGACTTGCTACTGATGGGTGGTTGTCTCAATGTTTAGAACAAAAACAAGTTCAGAATGATGTCTATTTTGATGTAGCTCTTCTTGTTGTAGTTGTGATTCAAGCTGCAAAAAATCAATCTTTTCCTGTGCATTTTGTAGACATCTCTGAATTTCTGAGAGAAAATCCTTGCTGATTTTGACTGTATTATCCATAGTAGAGAGTATTAGATTGTCCACTAACTCTAATATTGCACCAATTGGAGCCATTTTTAACCTCAAAAAGTAGTAAAATAATGAGGAAAAGATGGACACCAATTGCTCTTTTATATAAACTTATGGAAACAACTTCAAATCAATCAACTTGCAATAGATTCAACACACAAAGAATGGTGATATCCGAAAAACAGACTCCTCATTCAAAATATGAATTTTCTTCAATTCACCTGAGAATTTAACTTCCAACAAAGCTACAAGCAATTTAGGCCTCAAAAAGATATTTTCCTGTACCAGCCTTGAATCCAAGGGAACTTGTCCTGGAAACAACTTCAATCTAGTTCAATAACTATCTATGATATGAGCAACCTTTAAGAAAATACACCAATTCGATCTACAAAGGATAGTCTTGGCTTGAAACAATTTCCACTGAACTCCTAAATAATGCCAAATTGCTGCAACTTTAAAGAATATAAACAGTCCCCAATTCTTATGAACATTGAACTCTGTTATTCCCAAAAATCCCCTAGCATAATCACTTTCAAAGAAGAAATGATGGCTATCAAAAGGCAATACCCTTGTGGATTATCTTTCTTTTGAATGCAAGTATCAAAATTAATAAAATAATTATTTGAAGTACCTACACCAACACTTCTTCAGATATATCCAAGTCAGGAGACAAACGAACTGCTGAAGATTCACATACCTTCTTGCTCAACGGGAAAGATTCCCTCAATATAAAATTTACGATGAGAAGATGCGAAGTTTATTTGGGATTGGATCTGGTTCTGGTTCTGCTTTTGACGTTGCAATCCACAACCACATGGAAGAAGAATAACAAAATTGAATGGAGAAATGAGTAGGCCAAGGATAGAATCACTGAACTCCCTGGTCAACCCTCAGATGCGAACTTTGCCCAATAAGCCCTTTTCTACCAGCGATACAAGGGGCACAAAAAATTGCAAACCCTCGAGATGTTAAAACTCAGACGACAATTTCGCACACGCCTAAGAATACAGGAAGAAAAAACTTATATCTATCGTCACAGAGAGGAATGTTTTCACAGTAGACAATATATGGAATTAAAGAGAAGTCCCAAAGTTCCCAAATGGGTACTAAACACAGCGCAATTGATGAACAAAATAAAAGAAAATCCCAAAATTTGGGTATTAAACACAGAGCAATTGACCCGGTGGACATCAATCAGGTGGCTGCAAAAACTCTGACTATGTGGAATGCGTATACCAATAGGAATGGCATATTCTGAGTTGTTGAAATCGTGTAAGGGGAGGCCTCATATATAATGGTGTCTCTGCTTGCTTAAGAAGGAAAGGGTCGTGTAGCTTCCACAGTGTATTCAATACCATTCAATACCACAACGTATTCAATACCATTCAATAACACAGCGTTGACACCATTCAGTACCACAGCATTAATACCATTCAATAACGCATTCAAATACCATTCAATAACGCATTCAACTGAAACCATATAAATGTCAATACCAGGAGCAGGAGCAGCGTAATAGTAGGAAATACCAAGCGTTCATCAAACGGTTCTGATACCAATGGGCGTAACGCACCATTCAACCCATGTATGCAGGGGTTACACTCATGAACGCCTCTGCGAATCCAAGTGCGCCTTTACTTCAATCAAGCTTGATTAACGCCTTATGTGCCAACAACTATGAACGTTGCACACACACCAGTCTCAACAGCGTGCTACCACTGTTTTAACGCTGGTTTTTGTACTTGTTGAACGCCCTTCTATGCACAATATCACTGCAGACTCAATCTTAAACGCAGTCTTCACCATAGGAATTGAATTCAGCTCCTCTTCGATCCTTCATTCGCTCTTCCACGATGACAAATCGAGCCCACATTGCTGTCTAATCCAACGTGCCAACACCAATTCCACTTAAAACTTCCTTACGCATCTCCTAATTCAATTCTTTCACTGAAAACTCTAGTTTCTGCAATTTTAATTGAAACTGCCTATTAAATTGATTTGATGCTATGATTTTTCCTGCGTGCAAAATAGCATTAATATTCAACAAATCAATTTTAGAATAAATGGAGTCTCAAACAAAAATTTGCGCCTCTTTGAATTTCTGCATTTCACTGCCCAACATTCGACTGCAACCATCCGAGCCAAACTATGTCATAACTAACATCGCTCCAAGAAAATAGAGTTCCCAACGAATTTTGCAATGATTGGCCATAAAAAACACTTACTGAAACATTTTATCAAACACAGCCATGCTCCCATTACAGCATTCACTTTGGGCAGCATTCACCATGGTTCTCAGTAGAGTTTCAAGAATTGCATCCTTTGGCGCAACCTTCAAATATACTCATGATACCACCAATGCGGCTCCAAGGTTGTTTTCTACATCTCAGCTGAAACACAAGTCGACTTTTCAAAACTCCCCTCTCAACAACGTTGTCATTTAGTTTAATTGTGATTGCCCATTTCATGCAATTCAACCAGCTTCAAATGCCTCTCCTCAACATGTGAAAACAAAGTCGATATGAGAAGAGCTTACAATGTTTTAATACAAATATCGCTCATCATTCAAGAAGACAAAACATACTTCGATTACAAAATTCCTCTCATAGGCACACACAGCAAATTGTTGCTAACATTTGAAGAGCATACATTACAATTCTTCTCTTATAAACCAACAAATTAAATACTAGCAAATTCATCATTTCAACTCTTAACACAGAAATTGACCCATACACGAATCGACCAATCGACCAAGTTAAGGCTCATAACTCAAATCCAACACTTTCATAAAACAAATGGTTCAAAGAAATTATGCAGGGCAGGAGTACGCCTGCTCTGATACCATGTTAAACACACATGGGCAGCAAGAACAATATGAATGATAAATCATGAGAATACAATTTTTTATTAACAAGAGATATACATTTATAGTACATTATGTGACCGTTGCGTTTCACATCCCAAGGTCTCTTGGACTCCTTTTGTCCATTCGACTTCCACACTAACCCATTGAGGATTAGGTGTCCAACATCCACAATATCTTCACATTACTGTCAGGTGATTCTGATAGTCGAATCTAGTGGAGAGATAAACAAATGAGAAGTTATGGGAATGTATTCAATATTTAGGGGTTAAGCTTTGATGTTTCCTTCACCATTGCACAAGGGAATGGTTCCTCACCCAGTGGTCCATGGAGTGGCAATATTTATGAGAAGAAACAATGCTTTTGGGTGAGAATGGTCAATGGTGAACTTGATGCCACTAAGGCCTATGACAGAAGTGTCCTTGAGTACTGAGGTGTGTTGGGCATCGAGGTAGTTGATGAGGAGGAAGCGAGGAACATTCTGACCAAGAGTGCATGGGAATCATACATAACTCTTGGGGTTGCTCGTTGTACTGGTTTATGACAAGCACTCCGGCTGGTCAAGCCTTAGAAAAAACCCTCACACAAGTTGTTTGTGGAGAACATACCGGCTTGGATTTACGTAAACACTATATAGTCCAAGAGTTTAAGACACTATGAATGAGGATTGATTGTGGCGGCGACTATGTTACATGGAACTGCATGCCTTGTAGCACCACATGTGAGATGTTTTTGGTATCTTGTCCACATGTAATGGTGCTTTTTGATCCCAATAGAGAGATTGTTATGTGGGTTGGGATCGACAAATGAGGTGCAGACCATGTTACCATGACAAAATGTGATCCAGAAGGGAAGAGGCTCGATACTCACAGCCGCACATTGTGATGCTACCCTAGAAGTACGTTGGTCGATCCAGCATGAGTTCGAACTGAGATGAGGACATGGAGGCTCAAGCAACAGTTCATTATGCAAAGGTCACCAGGAAGCCAAATGGAAAGTGATTAACTGCAAGACAATATTGGAAAGATTACCACAACGTACATTACAAGGCAAGGCATGCATTTTGTCATATGTTTTGAGATGGCATGGTGGTGCACAACTCACTAGATAATTTTTGGGCCTTAAGGTCGACTTAGGTGACCACAGGATCAACATTACAATTGAAGATGGATGTTTCAGTGCTGGCAGAAGCAGATCTTCAGATGGGACCACAACTACTTGTTTGGTCAGTAGTTTGTTCTGAAATTATTTCGAGGGTTCGACTAAAGGATACAATTGCGGGTATGTTTGGCGTGGTATATGATAATTATGCACTGATGTCTGATTGGAACTTGAGCGATTTGATAGAAGTTTTCAAATATTTTTCTTTCGTGGCTAAGAAGAAAGTGACTATGGAGATCAGACAAGTCCAAGAGAGCATGAGGCTTCGCAGGGCAATGACAAAGGGAGAGAATGTGTTAGGATAGAAACAATGTTAATCTCTCTCTCTCTCTCTCTCTCTCTCATATATATTATATATATATATTATATATATATATATATATATATATATATAATATATATATAGTGGAGTCAATTTTTTACATGTAAATGGGAATACTATTCTAAAACCTGGTAAGGCATGCATACCCCTGGGTAATCGTTGGTAAATTTTGGGTTAGACCTAGGTGATAGCGGGCATGTTGGGTTAACAAATACCTCGGGTATAAAACTTTGAGGGAGGTGATGCAGGAGCATTCAACTCAACAATATCCTTATATTTTAGTAGACATATGGGGTCTTGTGTTTTCAAGGAAGTTGGTTTCCTATGTATCAAATTAATGTAATTGTTAAGGTTTTGAGTAATTTTAATGAGAGATGTTAAGAATATGATTTAATTAAGTATTGTGAGGCATATTTGTAAATGCTCTCGAATGTTGGAGAACATGATAGAATTAGGATAGTTAAGAGATTGAGAGATTCGGGAATTAATTGTAAAAGCTTAGATTAGGAATTAGTTGATGATTTTGTGGATTAGAGAGGATCCTTAGAGATAAAGAAGGGATTTTTAAGATTTTTTTGAGAAGGTTATGGATCTAAACCAGTAATTGGTTATAGAATCCTTTTGTATAAATGTAAGCCTAAAAGGCATAGAAAAGGGTTAGCTAACTAGGAATTAGTTCGAGAGTTAGATAGTTTTGATTGTAGCCTACGAGCAGATAGATAGGGAAACAAGGCCACTGATAAGAAAATCAGGCCAGAGAGAAATAGAGACTCATGATGTAATTATTTGTTTATATATACACAGAGAATTCAATTCCTGAGTTGTGTGATGTGTATAATTAATGGAATTATAGTTGTGTATGGAGTGATGTGAGTGTAAGACGAAGTTCCTATGGTCTTCACTTTAAACAGAGTATGGCAGAGATAACTCTGTGTTATAACGTAATTCCACCAATAGCGAACGAGATCAAGTCAATGGAAGAGTTTGAATAAACATAGCGGAAACTGTCGGATCGTCTAAGATCGACGAATAATATTGGGAAACGAGAAAACCCCGATAAATTCATGAAGAAACCAGGGAGTAGATATGGATCGTTTGATCGACAGATCCATAGATCTAATGGTCATCGAGTGGCGAAGATGCACAGGCATTAAACGAAGGAGTAAAGCGTTTTTCGTAAGCGGGAAGTGGTTTCTCACGCGGCCTCAAAGCCGTAAGCGGTAATTAAAAAACGGACCCGAGAAAGCTATGAACTGTAACCAAATCCAGTTGAATTCCAGATAGATCACAGTTGTCCGTTGGGTGATTGATCAGACGGATATCGCATGCTAACACGCGTAGAGGATAATTCCAAAATTGGACGTGATGAGGTTTTATACAACAAGGTTAAGACCTCGTTGAGTTCCGGCAATCCAGACTATTCATCGGTTGATTGATCAGACGGGTATCGCGCTTGAAGGTGCACATAGGTTAACACGTCGAGCGGAACCGATGAATTGTTCAAAGAAGTTTAACCTCTTTGAGTTCCAGCAGGAAATGGATTAAAGTTGGAGATCACGTGATAGTTGTTGATCTGAAGGATTGAAATCGATGGTGGAGGTTGAACGAGATAAGGAGAGCCTCGATATGTGTGCAATGGTCATGAATGGCGGAAAGGTAAGGTTAAGTGAGGTTTATGATATATGAAATTATATGAAATTATAATAGAAATAAATCGGAATATACGTGTTATGGTTTAAGTCGAGTTTAACCGAAGACTAAAGAAGGGTATGGTTAATATGCGCGGAAAGTAGAATTAACCTAAGCTTATGAAGGGTTGAGTTATAAAAGTTATGAAAGGTCATATAAGGTTCCGCTAGAGATTTATTAAAGTTTATATTTTGAAGAGTTAAATGAAATATTTCCGCTTAATAAATTACACTTTGATAAAGTGGGTTTTTATCAGATATTATATTTCCACTAGTTAAACCTTTATTTGTGAAGGTTTCCTAAATATGGAATTTCAGAATTCCTGGGACATGCAATTGATTTTGCATAATGTGGGTATTTTCAGCTTAGGTTGGCATCATTTGGTATCAGAGATGAACAAAGAAATCCTGCGTGAAAAATTCTTTGAGAAAATTTTAGAACGGAATTATGTTTGAAGGTGTGTATATAGGTGAATGGTGATGAAAGCAAGCAAGAAGAGATCAGATTTTAAATCTAACAAACAGTAGACACACAGAGATAAAGTGTAGCAAAATATTGGGAGAATTGCAGATGCAAAGGAAACAGAGAACAATCCATTCAAAGTGCAGGTGAATGGTAGAACAAGATCATGTAGAGGTCTTGAAGGTAGAGGTGAGAAGATTGCAGCAATCTAGAGCAAGGAGTACTCAATTGGTTCCAAAGAAGAGTGAACCAGAGAGATGGTAAAACACTGAGCTCAGAGGAGAGAAGCTTAGTGAGGCATATGTAGCAAGAAGGAGACTTGTTACTGCAGAGGTATTGTTGCAACTCACATAAAGATCATAAAGGCAATTCCACAAAGGATGTGCGTAGAATTGCTAAGGGAGGAAGGAATCTGGTAAGAGTTTCTGAATGAAAGCAGAATGTGTCAGAACCTTGAAGAATTCTAACAGAGGTTGGATAAAGAGGACAATTGTATTCTTAAAAGGTGCAGATGAGTTGAATCCTAGAGGGAGCTGAGAGAAGTGCTCAAAAGAGGTTCCAAAGATAGAGAACCAAGTGCTTGCCAAAAGACCAAGTACAATGGAAAGATTGGTGACGTAAGTGGTGGCAGGGAGGACTTGTTGTTGCAGAGGCTTAGTGCAGCTCATAGTGAGTGAGGAACTCATAGAGATAACGAGGAAATAACTACTTATAGTTATAGCAGGGGTTCAGAGAGAAGCCACAACAGAAGAAAGAAAGATGTCAAGGCAAATAGCAAGAGGATGAGTCAAGAGGAGCTTGACAAGGAGATTGCAGAGTTAAAAGAACAACTTGATGCAATAAGGATGATACTAGAGGAAAACCAAAGACAAGGTTGGGTCTTGAGGAAAAAGGTAGTGAAGTGGCATAAATTACAGAGAAGGCTACAACAGAGGCAAGTGAAATGGCTGGTGGAAAAACTCAGAGAAGTTGAGTTGGAAATGGAAGTTTCCATTTGTGAGGCAGAACAAGGTGAAGTTTTGGGTGAAGATGAAGAATGGAGATCAGTTAAAGATCTCATGAACTATTGTGATAGTTCAAGACAACAAGAAGTTTATTTTGCTGAGGAAGAAATTATTGATGATTTTCTGAACTATTGGACAAATTCAGATCAGTAGGAGGATATAAAACCTTGTATATTTGAATCTAATAGTTTCGATGTGATTACAGGTTTTGCAGAAGATGAGAAGTCTTTTGAAGCTGTCAAAAGTATGGAAGAGTATCTTTCAGAAGATATATACTCTAAAGTAAAGAAGGATGGAGAATGTCTCTTAAATGAGAAACGCGGTGAATTATTGCAGCAAAAAGAGTTTAGCAAAGCATTGACGTTTAAAACTGTTATAACACAGGAACAATTTCTTGTGAAAGGAGATGCAATTCAGTCTGAGGAGCTGATATGTGAAGCAACAATTGAGACTGTTGAACCTTGTAATTTTCAAACTGATAACTTGCGTATAAATGTAGGAATTATAAGTAATGATGAGGTACTTATGAAGTGTCATAGAGAAATTGAGTTGCTAGAGTATTTCCTGGAAAACTCAGAGTATGACAATGTGATTGCAGAAGAAGGAGTCCACTACTGTGGACAAGAGTAGAAAGACATCATTGAAGCAGATGGTGTGGAAAAGAGACTTGCTGACAGTTTCCAGAGTCCTTTGGAGGATTCTTTAGAGAGGTTGAATTAGCATACTGATGTGCTAATAGAGGAGGAAAAATCAGAACAACATACTGAGGTGTTGCCAAAGGGAGAAGAGGCACTAAGGCCTTATGTTTTTCATTTTAATAATTGTTTTTTGAGTGTAGGTTTTGTTGCAGATGCTGGAGAAAATTTGCAACATATTAGCGGCCAGGTAAATATGGAAGAGGAAAATTATGTGGAAGTATTTAATCCATGGAACAGAGATGTTGTGTTGTTGGAAAGAATGCTAGAGAATCAGGATTTGATGCAGAAATTAGATGTTGCATAGGGAGATATATTTAAGGATATTCAGGAAGTTTGGGTGGAAGCAATATCTATAGCAGTACTTGATGCAATCTCAAGAGAAATAGCAGAAGCTGAAGTAGGAAAAGCTGAAGAAAGTAATCAGTAGTTTAAATATGAATGGACAGCGTGCAGTGAGATGTAGAATGTGAAGGTGTCGAAGTTAGTGGACAACAGCAACAAACTGAAGCAAAGATAAAGAGATAGCAACAAATGGCAGAGTATGTACCAATTAAAGGATATGTTGGAGATAGAGATTGAAGAATTATGGCAGTTAATGATGAATCATCCAAATGGAGGAGATTGACAACAACAAGAAGAGTGATCAATCAAAATTTGAACCTGATTGACAAGGAGAGAAGATGAAATAGAAGATAGAAGACATACAACAGCAGCAAAGGTGCAGAGCATTTAGATAACTACAAACTAAAGTTTGGGACCCTGGAGGTTTTCTATCAACATATAGGAACACATGATCAGGAGATCATGAATGTTTTCAACCTTGAGATTCTGGTGCAGGAGCATTTAGCACAACAATATCATTGTATTTTAGTAGACATAGGGGGTCTTGTGTTTTCAAGGAAGTTGGTTTCCTATGTATCAAAGTAATGTAGTTGTTAAGGTTTTGAGTAATTTTAATGAGAGATTTTAAGAATAGGATTTAATTAAGTATTGTGAGGCATATTTGTAAATGTTCTCGAATGTTGGAGAACATGAGAGAATTAGGATAGTTGAGAGAATGAGAGATTTGGGAATTAATTGTAAACCTTAAATTAGCAATTAGTTGATGATTTTGTGGATTAGAGAGGATCCTTAAAGATAAAGAAGGGAATTTAGGATTTTGTTGAGAAGGTTATGGATCTAAACCAGGAATTGGTTATAGGATCCTTTTGTATAAATGTAAGCCTAAAAGGCATAGAAAAGGGTTATCTAACTAGGACTTAGTTCGAGAGTTAGATAATTTTGAATGTAGCCTACGGGTAGATACATAGGGAAACAAGGCCACATATAAGAAAATTAGGCTAGAGAGAGACAGAGACTCATGATGTAATTATTTGTTTATATATACACAGAGAATTCAATTCTTGAGTTGTGTGATGTGTATAATTAATGGAATTATAGTTGTGTATGGAGTGATGCGAGTGTAAGACGAAGTTCCTATGGTCTTTGCTTTAAACAGAGTATGGCAGAGATAACTCTATGTTATAACATAAGTCCACCAATAGCGAACGAGATCAGGTCAACGGAAGAGTTTGAATAAACATAGCGGAAACCGTTGAATCGTCTAAGATCAACGGATAATATTGGGAAACGAGAAAACCCCGATAAATTCATGAAAACTTGGGAGTAGATCTGGATCGTCTGATCGACAGATTAGTAGATCTAACAGTCATCGTGTGGCGAAGATGCATAGGCGTTAAACGGAGGAGTAGAGTGGTTTTCGTAAGCGGGAAGTGATTTCTCGCGCCACCTGAAAGCCGTAAGTGGTAATTAAAAAACGGACCCGAGAAAGTTATGAACTCTGACCAAATCCAATTGAAGTCTGGATAGATCACAGTGGTCCATTGGGTGATTGATCAGATAGATATTGTGTGCTAACACGCGTGGAGGATAATTCCAAAATTGGACGCGATGAGGGTTTATACAACAAGGTTAAGACCTCGTTGAGTTTCGGCAATCCAGACCATTCATCAGTTTATTGATCGGACAGATATCGTGCTCAAAGGTGCACATAGGTTAACACGTCGGGCTAACTCAATGAAATATTCAAAGAATTTTAACCTCTTTGAGTTCCGGCAGGAAATGGATTAAAGTTGGAGATCGTGCGATAGCCGTTGATCTGAAGGAATGAAATCAACAGTGGAGGTTGAACGTGATAAGGAGAGCCTCAATATGTGTGCAAAGGTCATGAATGGCAAAAAGGTAAGGTTAAGTGAGGTTTATGATATATTTCTATTATATGGAATTATAATAGAAATAAAGCATAATATACGTATTATGGTTTAAGCCGAGTTTAACCGAAGACTAAAGAAGGGTATGGTTAATATGCGCGGAAAGTAGAATTAATCTAAGCTTATGAAGGGTTGAGTTATAAAGGTTATGAAAGGTCGTATAAGGTTCCGCTATAGAGTTATTAAAGTTTAGACTTTGAAGAGTTAAATGAAATATTTCTGCTTAAGGAATTACACTTTGATAAAGTGGGTTTTTATCAGATATTATATTTCCGCTGGTTAAACCTTTATTTGTGAAGATTTCTTAAATATGGAATTTCAGAATTCCTGGGACATGCAATCGATTTTGCATAATGTGGATATTGTCAACTTAGGCTGGCATTAGAGGCGTAAGGGCCAAAGTGAGTGGGGTTGATTCACTTGGCTAGGTTGGTTGAATTTAGTCAACGAACCCCAAGTCAAGGTTTAAGTGGGGGATTGTTAGGTAAACATGACTCAAGGAAAAGATTCAAATTTGATTGGGTCAAATGGTATTTGTTTTGGGCACATGGTATAATGTGCCCGTGGTATTTATGCCTATGGTATTGCATGTAATGGAGCCTATAAAAGGCTGGGAAGACTTCATTGTAATGTAGGTCAGGGAGGTGGGCGGTTAAGGCTCACCTAGCCAAGGGTTTGTCTAAGGTTAATGAAATTTCATTAGGTTGGGTTTTTTCCCTGGTGTTTGGATTTTTCTGGATAAACTTTTGTGTTTATGGCTTATGCTTGTTGTTGGTTATTTTATGTTTATTCCTCTCAGTAAAAATTTATTTCTCTGTAGTAAATTTCATAACAGAGACTAAGCTCCCCGAGGTGGTTTCAGGTTGATATGTGCTCCTTGATGTTGTTTCAGATTGAGTTAGGCTCTCCAATGTTGATGTGGATCGTATAATTGGCTCCTCGCTGATATTTCCCAAGTGGTAGCTTTGGGTTTCTTAGTGGCAACCATTTTGGGTGGTAGTAGTGGCTCCCTGTTAGGTAGAGGGTGGTCGCTTAAGCTCCCCCCTGATCTCAAATCCTTCTTCTTTTAGATTTGATAATGTTCATCATAAGAGCAAGAACAATCAGGAGATGAGCATGAATAAGCAAAGATGAATTGAGATAAGCAATGATCGCAATTTATGTCAATATACTTGAGAGAGAATATGGTTTAATGACAAGATTCTTGCGATGATTACATGATGTAGTTGGAATTTCTCCCTAGATGAGAGGGAGCGTTAATTAGGCAGCTCAATGATAAATTCCAACCATAGGACAAGATTCCTCTTTTCAAGAGGACCAGTTTTGACTATTGAAGCACTCAATTTAGATAAGGGAAAGTGTATTTTTGAATTAAAATCCCACATGTGCATATTTGATAAGGTCGACCCTAAAGAAAATTGGACACCCTTGGAAGGCTATAAATACAAGTGACCTCAACCTCATTTGGACAACCATCTTGAATCGTTCTTCTATTCTATTTCTTATTTTTGGCTTTTTTGCACAAGTCTAAGGTAGGTCTGTGGAGGTATGGCTTCACACAAAGGTGAAATTGCAGAGTTCGAAGCTCGCATCATTGTTTTAGGATTTGGCTCTCAGTCATAGGCATGTCACAAAGAAATCTTAGCTACAACTGCATGCAAGTCAGATCATTTGTGTGGTTGAAGCCTCTCAACCGCATGCACAACACGTCTTCCCTACGGTTGGGACCTAAGGTTTGGTTTTTCAGTTAACCGTAGTATTCGACAGTTGTTCGTAGACAGTGACAGTTGATCACAGACTTCTAAAACAGGGTTTTCGAGTATTGGCATTGTTGGGTTCATCTCATGATATTATTTAGTTGATTTTTCTGGATAGTTGTATGGATGAAGATATGGATCATTGTACTCCCTTTTATTGAATCATTCAATGAAAATCTAATAATAAGAATAATTTGAAAGGGTTTTTCCACATACTGGGTTTTGCCCTAGTTTGTGACCAATCCTGTTTTCTATATGTGTGAATGTTTTTCTTCTATTGTTCCTTTATGTTCCGCTACATTGATGATGATATTGTTTTTTCTACATAATTGCATATGTTGCTGAATAATGATGTAAATATGAATAATGTTATGATGTTATGGGGTGAATTTAATATGGAAATAATAAAATGAAATTATCAAAGCAAAGAACAATATAGCCCTAAGAAAATTAACATTATCTACCTAAATTGTTCCATACCCTACAACGTTAAGAGATTTATCATCACCAACAAATATTCTTTGGTTTTACAACACTACGAGTATAAAAATGGCTTTATCCTTATCCATGTGATAAGATGTTGTAGAATCAATAAGCGACTCATCAGAATAAGAAGAAGAAGTTGCATTGAAGTAGAAACTAGAGGTAGAAAGTGCATGTCCATGAGAAAAAGTGTCAAACGAAGAATCAATATCAATGTTGTGTTTCTTCATTGTTTCTTCCAAGGCCTCCATATTTTTAAATTATCGAGACTCTAGATGACCATATTTCCCAGAATAATTGCAATGTATGTCAATCTTCTTACTCTTTGATTTTGGTCTTTTATCACCATTGGGAGTAGAAGTTGTCTGAGAGATTTTAGGACCCTTGTTTTGCTTGTTGTTGTGAGGATGTTGCTTCTTTGGATGCTTGGTTTTATCTTTCTGTTGGAGCACTAGGGGCTTGTTAGATGTACTTGTAGTGTTGATCTCTCCAATATGCAAGAGTTTGTCTTGCTCTCTAATTAGAGATTCACAAAAACATTCAAGAGAATGTTTTTAATATGCAACACCTATAGTTTCTCTAATAGCATAAAATATAGATTCAAAAACAAAATATGTAGAACCAAGTTGGGAAAGAATAATATATATGATGCACTCGTTATTTAGTTCGATTTGATAATTTTTAAGTAAATGCCTAAGTGTTTTGAATTTAGATAAATACACTACAATGAAAGAGAAATTATTAGGATTTAAGGTAATGATTTGATTCTCAAGTTGATGAGATCTAATCACATTAGGTTGACCAAATATATTTTTCAACTTTTCCCAAACTTCATCCAAGTCATCCATTCCTTGAATGTGAAATAAAAAATAAGGAGAAATGTGTATTCTAATTAGTCCACATGCGTTTCCATCCTTATTATCCCATTTGGCTTTCTTATTAGCATTAGTGAGGGGTTTTTCTTTTCCCAAGGTAATCCAATACGATATTTTACTTCTTCATACATCTTCCATTGGGATTTCCATGAGAATTTGTTGATACCCGTAAACAAAAGTTCAATCGGAGTGGCCATATTAAAATATGCAGATAGTATGGTTTCGAAAACTAAAACATATTGTTTGGATGGAAAGATATTTAAAAAAAATGTTGTTTTAAAAAAACAACACCGAAAACAGAATTCATATGCGAAAGTTATTCCCTTTTTAAAAAAAGGCATTAACAGTAAGACAGTGCCATGTGGTAGGTAGAAGTTGGCCCGTGTGGTGATAAATGTCGTTGAAAAATAAAAAGATTGTTTCCCCTCACTAGCTTTGCCTATAAGTTCTCTTTTACAAATAAATTACTTTATGAAGTGACCCACTTTCATAAAACAAGTGAAAATCACCTTACAATGAAGTTATTGAATAAGTTAAGTTTGCATTATTTTTTTCAAAAAGCAACCTAAAAAATAATAATTCAAGGCCTCTTACTAAATAATAGTCGTGAAGGAGGTGGTTATTGTTGTTGGAACGCTGCCTCAAAGTGTGCACTTAATAAAAAACGATGCTCATCCAAAAAATAACAACAATTTGAGGAAAAAATACAAAACTCAACAACAATGAGTTTAGATATCATTTAGCTTACCTAGAAAATGCAAGTTTTATATATGTTTATGATTTGCTAAGGTTGCACAAAGTGCACAACAAAGAGCATACACAGTCAAGAAAACACTCTTTGCTCTATTTCAGACTTGTTGAGATCACACAAAGCGCAGGGAAAAAAACATACATACACTAGAAAGAGTAGCAAACTAGGAATATAAACAACAAATCAAAAATGAACTTCGTAAATTTTTTAAAAGCATATTCAAATGTATACTTCCTTATTTGACAAAACAAATGTATCTTGGGCAAACAAACACCTTTTTTGGATGGAATAAAATGGATTCTTGATTGAAAGCAATGTTCTGGATGCAACAGAATAGTTTGTTTAGGCCATAAATGTATGAAAATAGTAGATCTCATAGATGCATCAACACGAGCTCAAGATCTCAATGAACAACATGAGCAACTCTTTAAACAGACTATGATATCATGTTCAAGAAAATAGAGTATTCCATATATGATGAATACCTTCAGTAACCACTTACACAATTAAATTAAAGATCATAACGATAGTAATTTTTCCATGGTTAAAACCCTATAAGAGTGAAACAATCCATGACCCCAACCAACATGGCATTTGAGGCAATTTTATTAATATAGAAGAAAAAAAATTACATAAGAGAGTTCTCACAATTAATCATCAACCATGACCCTCCATGTTCTTTAAGTATAGATCATAGACCAATCAGATGTTAAACCACGAATCAATAGCCATTAGTATCAAGGAGAATATGAGTCGTTTGATCATTCTATGTCTAGAACATATCATGACTATCACATTATGATGTAACTAATAAACACTAAAAAAAATACACTTTTACCTAATAGACACATTAGACCAAGTTGAACTTAACTAACTCCTAGGTGTCTAAATATCATAACATTGGGCTTCAAAGGCATAATTGGTTCCTTGAAATATCATGAATTAAATTGAGGTGACAAGTAATATGTTACTATGTCTCCTTGTTGTTATTGTTGTTATGTTTGAGAAAATATGTCGAATTAAAAAGGGACTCCAACAATGTAAGAAGGGCATTGTTGAGGCTTATGACAATGTGACTTGTTCACCATGGCCTGGGGAAACTAAAAAAGGGATTTGAGGAAAAACATTACGAAGAAAATAAGGTTAGGGATTGATTGACTCTTAAAGTTTGTAAACACTTCTTAGGCGTGCATGACTATGAAACAAAATCTGAAGCTGCCATGTTAATTATATGTATGAAACACTTAGAGTTTGCCATCTCTCTCGATGTCATGGGTGCTTTGTTAACTATTTTAAGCTAGGCAAACCCACCCTTAGAAGAGCACCTCCTTCCTACTCATAACCTTCCTGAATATTCTATTGGCTTTGTTGATGTTGGCTTCAAGAAGGCTCTACCACTACTACTCATGAAGGTAATTTAATCACCCAGGTTGACTCTGTTAATGGCACTTGTTCATGGTTTTATTTTATTTTTTAACCGAAATGAGAATTTCTGCATAATCGGTAACTTTGATCACATCGGATGCCACTATTACACTAGACAACTATTTCATAAATGCCACATAGGGTTAGTTCAACATGTCTTCAGAGACTTGAGCCCGCGTAGTTGGGGAAACAAATTGTTCACCAAATCACTCAAGCTAAGATCCTTTGACTTAATTTTTGTCAGTTATTTTATGTTTTGTCAAGTTATGTTTTTAGTAAAGCAATTTGTAAGTCAATATACCTATGAATTCACAAGTAGATTAGTCTGGCTTTGTATGCTCATTAATATTATAAATTTTCTTTCCAATTTGTATAAACTAAACTCAAATTATTATATTTGAAAAGAACATTGTATATAATTGATGTTAATAAATTTTGATAACACAAAACCAACATTATTTTGAAAAATAAAACTAAAAATATATTAATAAAATAAACCCATATAAATTCATCTTAATTAATATCTCTAAATACTATAAATTTATGTTGCAATCCCTTTCTTATTTCTCTGTATTCTTAATAAATCAATAATGGAAATAAATATGTATTATTGTAATTACTCTTTAATATCTTTTATCTTAAAAATCATATTAATTTTAATACTTCTACTTTATAATTCTCTAAATTAAAACATATATCTATATTTACATTTAAAAATGTCAACTTCATCCCCTTAACTTCAAAGTTAGTTCAAAGGTCCCATTGATCCTTAACATCATGATTGCAACGTTGCCGATTGAGTCAAAATTGAACTACCGGAAATAATTTGAATCCATTACTTTGATAATTAATATATTAATTGCTTCGGTATTGGTAATAGAACAACTTTATTTTTAAGAAATAAATATAATTCTAAAGTTTGTCTTTTATATTCGATAATATTTTTTTTTGTTATCATTGATGTAATGTTTGATTACACATATATATATGATTATTTTTTGTTAAATTTTGTACATAGAAGATTTATATTACTTTATTTATATTAATTAGGATCAAATTATTATATTTAATTATTAATTATGAATTAATATTTATTATGAATCTAAATTATAATAGAGATTTATTTGAATTCAGATTTATTAGGGCTAAGAAGGTTCAAATCTCTTTTCATTTTAAAAGAAATTTAACCTCAAAAGATTTAATTTCTTTGTACACTTGAGAGATCTCAAATTTAAGATGGATTGACTATATATATATATAATAATAATAATATATATATATATATATAATGAAAACGAATATAGTTTGTATTAAAAGAAATCCATAGTCTGTTGGCCAGTTACATTTAGGAAGCCCATGAACCAGCCATCCTTAACATATAGAAAAACTGACTTCCTAACCTTAATATTCTGAATCTTCTTAGTTTCGTTAGTCAAGTCTATTTCCCTAATTTTCCCATGCTTGTGAATACAGAATTAAGGGATTGGATCCCAATCTTCAACCCCATCTCTTATCCGGGTGCCTGCAGGAAGGAGGAATGCTTTGTTGGCTTCCGCATCCGCTTTCTTATTATTTTGCCGAAGAATATGGAAAAAATTCACCTAAAGAAAGGAACCAACTGGCTTCCTTATTTTGGCAACCACTCTTGCTAGCTGAAAGTCCCTATGGGACGTGTTATCCACAAGAATTCGAATCAAGGATTGGGAGTCACCAAGAATATTGGCTTTCTCAATACCAAGAACCTGTAAATGCTTAAGACCCTGCAATAAAGCCATGGCCTCAGCTTGCATGTTTGTATTGTGGCCCAGGCCCCATGCATACATGTTCTCTATGCAGCCATTCACATTCCTAATGACACACCCAGCCCCAACAATTCCCGGATTGCCTTTGGTGGCCCCATCAAAAAACAAGGAAGAATTGTCACGGTTATTGAGCCAAATGCGGAAATCATCCTCAACAAGCCTGATTTGCCAGTTTTTCGTAGTTTGGAACTGTCTCTCATCCTCAGAAAACTGAAGGCCAAGCTTGCTCCCACACACCAGTTCTTGAGGATCTAAATTAATTTTCCCTAGCTTCTCAAATTTCTCACCGAGAAATTCCTTGAGCAGGCCATTGGCTTTTGACAAAACAAGGTTACCCTTCTGCGCTTTTTCTTGAAAAATTTTGTGGTTGCACTCAACCCATATTTGCCAGAAAATGAATTTTGGATAAACAATCCAAGTTGCCTTGAACCAGTCGTTGTTGGGGAGTTTCCCGGGATAGAGATGAGCCCAATCAACTAAGTATCTAGCAATCAAGTTTGGCAGACGCACAGAGGATCCCCATGAGGAAAACACATCAGCGCAAATTCTCTTGGCGAACCTGCATTCAATCAATAAATGAGTGGCATTTTCCTCATTTTGCAGACAAAGATTACATCTCGAAGGGCCCAGGAAGCCTTTCTTTTTCAGTCTATCCTAGTTAAAATGATGTTGTGGCACAACAACCAGCTGAAAAAATCAATTTTTGGCACACATTTCTGCCTCCAGAGTCCTCGCCAAGTCACTGGGAAGCAAGGGACATGGGGAATTTTTCTGAGTTGTGCATAGCCTTGTGCAACAGTATAAGAACCAGTTAGAGAGCCCCAACCTCTCTTGTCTTGTTTCCTGATGCTCATCGAGCTCATTCCCTTCAGCTTAGTCAACAGGAATGATCATGCCTGATCTGGAGCATCCGGCATTTGAGGCTTCTTCCAGCCTACCCACGAATTATCCTTCCAGCTAGAAATATCCCACAAAGTTTTGATGCCACTGTTTAACGTCCAGCTTCGAAGCTCAGAGAGCTCTTGGACTTCACCCAAAGGTTCTTTGCTCATGATTTTATCAGTCCAAATATTAATGAGCTTGCCATTACCCGGGATCCAATAGGAATGCTTTTGTATCAGAGGTAAGGCCTGCATGTAGAACCTATGAATTTGAGAGCCTTTACTGGTGTGGGTGAGGTCATCCAAGCTTTGTAGTCTCTGGCCCCTGAAATATTTCTTCCATAACGCCTTTTGGGCCCAGCCTAGTTTCTGAGCTATTTGTCTCCACAGAATCTTAGCCCCCATAGCAATATTTTGAGTCCTCATATCCTTAAAATTCAATCCTCCTTCTAGCAGAGGTTTGACAACTTTGTCCCAACTGACAAGGGGGAACTTCTTGTCATTTTGCTTGCCTCCTTTCCAAAAGAACCTTCGAATCCATTCCTCCATCTTCTTGAGGATGTTGGAGGGAGCAAACATGGCTGAGAATTGGAAGATGGGCAGGTTAGATAGGACAGACTTAATAAGAATTGTTTTCCCTACAAGGTTCAACCATGAGAAGCCCCAAGACTGAATTTTTTTCTTAAATTTCTTGACCATTGGGAGCCAATATTTACTGGAGTGCCTCCTTTGGAAGATAGGAAGGCCCAAATAGATGAAGGAGTTCCAAGAAGCAGAGCCAACGAAACCCATACATCTGGAAATTGAGGAGAGGTCGCTATTGGAGATAATCCAGCCATAAAAATGGCATTTTTCTTCATTTTTTTTAGTTTGCTGCCCGAAGTCCCACAGAAATCGTCCAACACTTTTCTGAATCTGGAGGTAGAGTACACGGAGGCAGCACCCAAAAAAAGAGAATCATCAGCGAACAATGCATGGTTGATATCCTTGACACATCGGGCAATCCTAAGACCCATAATTTCTTGGTCTGTCTGGCACTTTTCTAAATAAAAACTCAAAACTGAAGCTTGCAAAACAAAAAGAAGAGGGGAAAGAGGACAGCCCTGGTGTAGCCCTCTAGAGGCTTTAAAGAACTCCGTTGCTCTTCCATTCACTAGAGGGGCAATCTAGGGCTCAGATATGCATGCCTGGACCCATCTGATAAACTCATGACCAAACCCAAACTTGTGCATCATGCCAAAGAGAAACTTGTGACAAACTCGATCAAACGCATTAGCAAGGTCCAGCTTGATCACCATACCTTTTTCTTTCCACTGCAAGCTAGAATGAATCGCCTCTTGCACAAGGATTATGTTGTCCACAATTTGTCGGCCCTGAACGAACCCCCCTTGGTTTTCTATTCATATATAATAAATATATTTTATATATATATATATATATATATATATATATATAATATATATATATATATATTGGTAAAACCATGGGTTGTCAAAATTGAGAGCCCAATTGCAAGGTAATTTACCTTTTTGACATCAATTTATTTTAATTATTAATTTTTGTTTTATTTAATTTAATATAATTTTTAATGTAATTTGACATATTCAAAATATGACATTACAATACAAAATGGAGAGCGTCTCTCATGGAATTGTTGGTAGATCCAGAATAACTCTGGATTTGAGAGGGATCAAATTTCTTTTTCACTCTAAAAGAGAGTTGCATCTCAAAAGATTTGATCCATTTGATCTCTCAATGCTTGGTAGATCAAGAATTAAGATGGATCTAAGCTGATTTTTAATTTTATTTATTATTATAATTACTATTTTGTTTTGTTTTGACTTAGTCAAAACATTAAACATTACAACATATTTACCATATTGAATTAGAGAGCATCCCTTAAAGCAATCATTTGTCAAATATATATCAATATAACCAGCCTAGATCCATTTTAACGTTGAATCTACCAAACACCGAGAGGGATCAAATCTTTTCTCACTTTAGAAGAGGTTTGCACCTTATTATTATCTTGTTACATAAGAAATTTTATTGGCAAACCATGAGTTGTTAAAATTGAGATCAAAACCCCACAATGGTATATTGGCTAATTACCTCAATTTTATTTTATTTTTAATTTAATTTTAATTTAATGTTTATTTTATTTTTAGGTAATTTGACCATATCAAAATACTTACAGATTAAGACAAGACAAGACAAGATAAAACATTACAACATCTTTTCCATACTAAATCAAAAAAACACTTCTATACCGTTAATTAAATAATATAAAACAAAAATAAAATTTCGAATATTTTTTCCCACCCTATCATCCTCTACCTAAATAATCCTCCTACCTAAATAAGTGGTTTAATAAGTTATTTGTGATGTAATATGAGTGATCCTTTGATATTGTCAAGGTGGTCGAATCACAATACCCCACCAGTGATCAAATTCTACCATTTTAATTGAAAGATGGGCCGATTATCTTTCCACCATCACGAGGTCAAAGAAGAGGAAGAACATATGAGCCCTTTCACTTTTGTGTTTAGAGAGACATGGACAAGGATATGGCTTAAAATCTAGTTTGTAAGGTAAGTGGGAGACATTTTTAAGAAAGTAAAATTGCGTTTGAACACATAACATGTTACTACAATATGTTAAAAAAATATTGGGCTTTCATTTTCTTAAGGTGGATGGTGTGTTGAATTGTCTTTTTCTTTGTTTTTCCTTAAATGATAGGTTAAAAAAAGTAAATTAAGCTTTGTTTGCTTGGT
>APFE031538791.1:0-19027 GCA_000404065.3 Pinus taeda | reverse complement strand
ATGTACACATTCCAAAGGAGAAATGAACCAAGTTGGATAATAAATCTGAAAAGTGCATCTTTATTGGGTATAAGGATGGTTTAAAGGGTTATAAACTTTGGAACACAGTAACAAGGAAGGTTGTGTGTATCCGAGATGTGGTGTTCAAAGAGGTAAAAGATGTTATCAAACATGAAGTCCAACCAAAGGAACCTGAGAAGATAGAGTTTGACCTAAAGGAGGAAGAATTAGACTCTACAGCAGAGGAGGAATCAGAAGATGAAGAGCCACAAACTCTAGGTGTGAGAAGATTAGTTCAAGAAACAAGGCAGCCAGAAAGGTATAGTCCATCTGCTTTCTGTTCAAATTTTTCTTTATCTATTATTGATGATGATCCTAGAACTATGAAGGAAGCAGTAGATTCAGAGGATGGAAAACTCTAGAAAGAGGCCATGATTGATGAAATGGCATCTTTGCACAAAAATGAGGCTTGGGATCTGGTGTAGTTGTCAGCTGGAAGGAAACCCATTAGCAGCAA
Source organism: Pinus taeda (assembly GCA_000404065.3). Classification (NCBI taxonomy): domain Eukaryota; kingdom Viridiplantae; phylum Streptophyta; class Pinopsida; order Pinales; family Pinaceae; genus Pinus; species Pinus taeda. The sequence continues at coordinate 18,510 of APFE031538791.1, read as the reverse complement.
ATGGGTGTTCAAGAAGAAGACAAATGCAGAAGGAAAGGTGGAGAAATACAAAGCTCGGTTGGTAGCAAAAGGTTATTCCCAAGTGCCAGTAATTGATTTTGGTGATATTTTTTCTCCTGTTGCCAAGGTAACTTCTATTAGACTAGTTTTATATGTTGTTGCTGCTTTTGATTTTGAGGTAGAACAGATGGATGTGAAGACAACATTTCTTCACGGGGATCTGGAAGAGGAGATCTACATGAAGCAACCCGAAGGCTTTGCGGTGAAGGGTAAGAAAGAATTGGTATGCAAGTTAAAGAAGTCTTTGTATGGGTTAAAACAGTCACCAAGGATGTGGTATCAGAAATTTGATATATTTATACGGGGACTTGGCTTCACCAGAAGCAAAGCGGATTACTGTGTGTATTTTAAATTAATTGGTGACCGTGTTATTTATCTGGGCTTGTATGTGGATGATATGTTGCTAGTTGGAATTGACAAAAATATTATCCAAGATTTGAAGACCCAATTATCCTCCAAATTCGACATGAAAGATCTTGGTGATGCAAACTATATTTTGGGCATGGAAATTAAAAGAGATCGGACAAAGAGGAAGCTCTGGTTAAAGCAGAGGAAGTATGTCGAGACAATACTGCAGAGCTTTAATATGCAGGATAGTAAACCGGTGAAGGTTCCTATTCCTGTAGGTGTAAAGTTATCTACTGAACAGTGTCCCAAGACACAAGAAGAGGAAGAGGATATGTTCCATATTCCATATGCAAGTGCATTCGGTAGCCTAATGTATGCAATGGTATGTACTAGACTAGACATTGCACATGCAATGGGAGTATTGAGCAGGTTTATGTCAAAACCAGGGAAGGAGCATTGGACAACAATGAAGCGGGTTTTCAGGTATTTGCATGGCACTAGTGACTATGGTTTGTGCTACCAAGGAAGACCAGGATTGGAAAAAGTGTTGGATATTCGTGGCTTTGTTGATGTAGACTGGGCTGGAGATCTATATTAGAGAAGATCTACAAGTGGGTATGTGTTTAACCTATTTGGAGGTGCAGTTAGTTGGATGAGTAAGAAACAATCTGTAGCGGCACTATCAACTACAGAGGCAGAATACATGGCAGCCACTCATGCAAGCAAGGAAGCAGTTGGGTTGCAGAGATTGTGTTCAAGTATGGGGTTAGTATAGGGAGCTATAAGGATAGACTGTGACAGCCAAAGTGCAATTTTCTTGGCAAAGAACCCTGCTTATCATTCAAAGACAAAGCACATTGATGTTCAGTATCACTTTGTGAGGGATATAATAGAAGATAAAAAGGTGTTGCTGGTAAAGGTGGACACTTTGAAGAATACTGTAGATACATTGACAAAATCTGTGAGCTCTGAGAAGTTCTCCTGGTGTAGAGAAACAATGGGCATTTCAGGGCTAGAAAATGACTAAGCTCTCATGTGGCCCCTTGTGGAAAGAAAACAACAATTGGGAGAATGTTGGGTTGTGTTATATTCTTTCCATGACTAATCTACGTAGTGAACTAGGGGGTTAGAGGGGGGAGAGATCCCCCTTCATTGTGCCGATTGCACAGCGGGGGTTTGAGGGGGGCAGGTAGCCCCCCTCTATGGGGTCTAGGGCAGCGCCCTGGGAATTTTTCTTTTTTGGACCCTGTTAAGTTCCTATACCAATAGGTGTCATTTTTCATGATTGACATTGATAAGGCCTAATATGTTCAAACCTTGGCTGGTTGCAAAGGTGTTCCATATTCCAAGAAAACAAAAAATTAAAAAATGAGAAGAGGGTATGCCCTAAAAGAAAAATCAAAGGGCAAACAGAATGAAATGGTCGAAAGGAAAGAAAATGAACCCTAAATGAAAAGACCAGGAAAGTTTGCTAGTCCAAAATGCCAGTACTGTTCCATTTTTGAAGAATTTCATTGTGTGCAATCAGTTGACTTTTGTCACAATTGATGGATGGCCCAACAGCTCAATCTTGGCCAGGTCCACATTTAAATTCACTTGTCTTAGAAATAGAGAATAAAGTCTGTCCAAACAGTTTAAGCTTGGCAGACAAATAGTTAGGTAGAGAAGTAAAGGGTCTCAACAACTAAATCTGAGCCCTTGGAAGAAATAAGGGCAGACTTAGATAGGATGACAGCTAAAAGAAAAGAAGAGAATCAGGGTTTTCTAGTTCAAATGCACCCAAGGAAAAAGGAAGAAAAAATGTTAGATACAGTAGGCTGGGTAGGCAGTTTTGATGTTGCAAAAGCAGGTTTATGAGCAATTTTGTCTTTTCAAAATGATTCATCTCGGGGATATCATAAAGTATCATGACAATGGTTTGGCTACAAAGCAGATGAAGCATGACTAACTTCCCTCATTCTTTTCCCAAAATCACTCACTAACCTCCCTCCAAGGACAATGAGATCTGCTCATTGCTCCTAGTTCACTTCATTTCACGAAAAAGACTAAGTGAAACTCTGTTTTTACATAGGATATCAAAGCCACATTTCTTGTGTAAAATGTTTTTCTTCCATTTTGCTAGGTTTCCAAATTCATAACTTGGATACCTTTCACTCCCCTAAGCCTAAGTTCCACTTTTTGACTTAGATTAAAGAAATTTAATCTATTTTACTAGTTAGAAATTTAATCTATTTTTACTAGTTCTGTTTTTTGTCGCCTGAGAAATTATTCTTATCCATTAGTCCTTGTGGTTGATACTCCGTGACAAACATTAACTGTAACTAAAATAGGTGCCAATAAGTATTTTCAGTAAAATCTATAGGAGAAGAAGGGCATCTTTGGGGCGGTGTAATCTATATATAACACGGGCTTGCTCTGTAGTTGAACCCACAAGGGGAAGAGTGTTGAAGTCTTGTGTAGAGTGCTATCGCACTATTGCGCAATACCATTCTCTGTCAGACTCAAAGCTTCTAATGGACTGATATGGAGTTCATGGTAATCGATTTTCTCTTCAGTACATTATTGTGAATAATTTGTAAATTGTTATTATTTCCGGGTGTTTATTTTATATTGATTTTAGTTCTATTCTAATTGTCTCATTAACTTGTGATATTTGCATTATTGTTTATTTCATTTGTTGTATGTTACTGTGTGTTCTATTAACGCTATCATTGCAGGACAAGTCAGCGTTGAAATCAGGCTTTATTATGAATTTATGCAGCTAATTTGCGTTAGTAAATAACTATTTATTACTAGTTATAAATTTGTCTTGATTTATTTTATGTATTGTAGAGAGATACATGCCTGTCTCATATAAATTTTATAATGAATTTAAGTATTTAAATGGATTTAAATATATGTAAGAAAAAAGTTTCAGTAAATAGTTATTAAAGTAATTACCGTAGAACCAGTCAGATCTAAAGATATACCAGAACTTAGCTAAGTATTTTAAAACTAGAACTAAAAAACAGTGTATTTTAAAACTAAACTCACATTCGGATCGCAGGTAGCGTTGGGTTCAGGGATGTTAATGCCCCAGGTTTTGAGAGAACTCTGCAAGCTGTCCACGCATGCCAGGCAGCCAAAACAGGGCAGCAACGACTCCTGTCAAGAAGCCCCTTTCAGCCATTAACACAAGCCTAAAGACCAAATTTAAACTCGAAAAAGAAAAAGAAACTCGCCAAAAATCACCAATATTTGGAGGTTGTATGGTACCAGCAAGTCCGCCAAGACATGGCTATTTCGCTGCCTTTCAACGCGCCCTTCCTGTAGCGATCCCACGAGAATTTAACCAGCGTAATTTCTCCATAACCGTTCTTGAACCAGCGTAAATTCTCCAGAACCGTTCTTGAAGCTAGAATTTCAATTTGTGAAACACATAGCAGTGAATGGGTTAAACTTGTCCTTTCTGAGCTGCAGCCTTTTCTCCTCCTGATCAACTGGAATTGCAGGTATGGTGTAATTCGAACTGGGGAATGAAGCAAACAGAGATCCCCTCCCCTGCACAAAACAATGACCCAAATCAGAAAACAAGTAAATGCACATGAAATAACAAAAGTTGACGAAATTGAAAACTATGATACGTTAAATGTACATGAATTTAATGAATTACTGGCCGCTATCGAAAGAGCGGAAATGGCTACCATTGCCATGGATTCACTTGCGTGCTTTGTATGTTATGGTGCGACCAGTTATGAAGTGGATAAGCGACCTTCTTGACTGCTGATCCCACCTGACTGCTTCGACCTGATCAAAGACCTATCTTCAGCGAACGAACTGTCGTATCTGGCTTGCTTGCTAATTGACACTTGGGATTCATGCAGACACTGCATTCAGACTGGGTCCGCTGAGTTACACAAAACCTGAGGCATAATCGTACCGTGCATCGAGAATCATGCCATTATTATTCTCTACGGATATAAAATAGAATTAATTTTAATTTACTAGAATCTAGAACTTAAAAATTACATTTTAATGTTAATGATATTTATTTCGTAGGTGTCTAGATACACTATATATCGATAATGTTCTAAAACACTCATAAATGTATAAGCTAAACATTTAAACATAAGCACAATATTTATATACAGTTGAATTCTTAAAATTTCGCACTTATATACCGATTTCACTTTTGACCCAGAAAAATACTCTTTCGCATATTAAAGACATAATTGCATATTTTTGTTCTACCTTTCAAAAAATACAATGTGCTATTTCGTATATGTAAAAGCAGAGGTGCATATGTTGTTCTGAATTATGAGGCTAGATACACAAAGATACTGAAAGAAGCTTTGCAAGAGACCTATATTTATATCGTTGTTTTATATTTTTACCTTTATCTCCAACCATTCCTTTCTTGTGGAAGAATGGTGTGGTGGATTTTCATTGTTACTTGTTGTTGTTGCTGGAGGTTCATTAACGCATTCCACGTTACTTGTTGCTGCTGCTGGAGGTTCATTACTGCCAAAGGACTTTATGCACTACGCCAAATGCAGTACATTCTACTCATTGTTACGATCCAGAGCTGGATGCTTCTGCCAAAGGACTTTATGCACTACGCCAAATGTAGTACATTCTACTCATTGTTACGATCCAGAGCTGGATGCTTCTAGTTCTGGTAATCTCAGTATGCTTTTGTTATGGAGAGAATGCCAGAAAGCGATTGTTGCAAGCCTATGACAGCGCACGCAACCATATTATTGAGCGCAACGTTGACGATAATCAAAATTCCCAACAAAATAGATATCTATCTATGTGGAATGTTATGTATATCGTTAACTCTGCACTCTATAATTTGTCTGCCAATGGCTATATATATATATATATATATTATGATTTATATATATTATATATATATATATTATATATATATATATAATACATATATATATATAATATATATATAATATATATACATATATATATATATATATAAATACAATATATATATATACATATATATATATATATATATACAATATATATATATATTATAATATATATATATATATATACACCTCTTGCTCTTCTGGCCTCTATTACAGGATTGCATTTTGAACACATTAGAGATTTCCTTCTGCGTGAGAAACTTCCGCAATGTTTTTAATGTTTTCTCGTACTTAAGCCATCAAGCTTCGCTCTCCTGGCAAGCTGCGGACTTTTTGTTTGACTATTGGGCTAGGGCAGGGACTAGCTGCCCCGCAGCCCGTCTTGTTTTCATTAGAAAATAGAGATAGTTTACGATAAACAATGTATACATAAAAAGGTTGATTGAAATAAATGTGTATATATATGGATGTTAGAATGGTAATCAATGTGTTAGTAGCTCTTTGCGAACAAAATTCATAAAAGGAAATTTCACCATGTATTTAATAAATGAATAAAGAATTCTATAATTAAATTTTAAAGGTGATTTCCCTATTATAAATCATAAATGTCATTATAAGGAACCTAAGATGAATAATTATATAATAGAATGTATACATAAAAAAGTTGATTGAAATAAATGTGTATATATATGGATGTTAGAATGGTAATCAATGTGTTAGTAGCTCTTTGTGAACAAAATTCATAAAAGGAAATTTTACCATGTATTTAATAAATGAATAAAAAATTCTGTAATTAAATTTTAAAGGTGATTTCCTTATTATAAATCATAAATGTCATTATAAGGAACTTAAGATGAATAATTATATAATAGTTTGTTTTCATTATACAAACGACTAATGAAATACCCTATCTTACATGAGCAATTAAATGGATTACCAAACAAATAACATATTAATAATTACTAACATCGGAAAATTAGAGAATAGTTTTATTATTAAAAAAAATTAGGTGTATGAGAGAGTTATTATAAGTGATATCAAATCTATAGGTTACAACACTTACCTTTCATGGGTCCTAAATGGAAGAATTATTGTTTATGTAACATTGAATCCAATTGTACATTAAAAAAAGAAAGAAAAAAAGAAAAAGGAAAAACCACAAATTCCCTATGTTCAATTTTTACAAAACCCCTCAGTTTATATTGTAAAAATGTTAGTTGCTTTAAAAATGGGAACTTTCTAAGGAACTCTGATTTATTGCTTGTATGTACTTACTGGCTGCAAAATTTACCTAATATTATATAATAAGTTTTTCCTCTATGCTTTGCTAGCTGAGAGTACCATACAGATGCAGGTAGAATCCCTTAATTTTTTTGTCAAAGGAAACACAACTCTAACCTTAAACATCTCATATGTGAATCTATAAATTTTCTGCACTTCATAAGTTTTCATAATAGAATATGAAGGGGATCACTAGTTACTATATCTAAAATTAAACTTTTACTTGCACGGTATGAGAGAAAATATCCCTATTGGTAACATATACAAGTATGTTTCTTACAAAAATAGGCCAACCATCATGCTAAAGTTATGAATTCATAAGAAACAACATAAAACTCAAGATCATGAACAAGGAACTATTACAATGTTCATGATAGAGTGTAAACCATAAGGCCATTAACCTACTTTTAAGCAAAGAGAGACTTACATGGGAACCATTTCTTTTTTGTGCAACTCTGAATATAAGAATTCACTTGAAGGCAAGATTCACGAATCTAAAGAGCATGTCAATCATTAACCTGGAAAATTAAAGGTTTTAGAGCAATTAGAAACAAAAAACCCTGAGAGGAATGAGAGATCTAAGGAATTTCCTACCTTATCAAAACCTTTAAAGCGTAGTTTAAATCGTGTAGGTGACAATGTTCCACAGTAGGTTTTCACATGCTTTATCTTATGCTATAGTTATCTCAAGCCTCATGATGCATAGAAATCTACAATTCACTCAAAAGAAAGGGAAGGTGATGGGTGTTACCTTAACTAAATTTCACCAATTTCCATACTCAATTTTATGAGTCCCTCATAAGTAATACTGATGTGATGAAAACATATGAAAAATAAATTGTGTGATGTTGTTCCAAATTAAAACCATTTACATATGCATCACAAACTGCGCAGTGATACTCCAAATCAAAATCAGCGAGATGACAAACTATGCATACTAGGTTAGCACATTGATTCGAACAAAAGGTAATCTCGAAAACACAAAAGGGAAATAAGTAGACTATTAATTAGGTACAAATCAAAATTTGTATGTTGTCAATGAAACCCACTGACATTTCAAGTATAAAATGAAAAATGCTAATGCTGGAAATGACAACTATTCAACTACCACAAGATTTTTCTAAATTGAATTATAATAATGAATTTAGAGTGTAAGGTCAATCTTATTCAATGTCATGAAGAGTTGGCATCTTCATATGTTTTAATATAGTAAGAAATAATAATAATAATAAAAAATTATGAATATTATTAGAACATAGTTCAACACAACTCTCTTGAGAATTGACTCTTCATAAGAAAATTTGTATTTATGTATGACTTCAAGGATCACTACCTAAGTTGAGTTTGAGATGACCATATGTGGCTAGCTATTCTTAACATTTAGTTCCTTTTATTGACCTTGAATCATTTCTTGAGGTTGAAATTGCGATGGTGATTTAGTATAGCATAACATAGAAGGAGGAGGATTTATTGAACCATAGTCCAAGCTAACAAGACAATATTACTTAGTCCAATATATAAGAAACAATTTAGTTTCATGTTATTAGATGTAATGTTCAGAATCCAGGGGGATCATTTGATTGAGTACTGTTGTCATCAATTAAATTTTGAAAGAAAAACTTACAAATAGAATTCAAGTGGGATTGATCTAGTACACAAACCATGTTTAGTTAAAAGAAAAATTTACTTCATAACTGATAAAAGAAAATTGTATAAAATAAGGCACATTATAAGTGAAGCCAATAAGAGCTTAGTGCTAGAGGTTAATAACTAACCTTCTCCGAAAGCTGTGAACAATATGGAGTAGAAACAAAATGTCTAAGACCTCAAACAGAGACAATAACATAGAGATACAAAGCTTGTTGACACCAAGACAAACTGAAGAAATGAATTAAAAAAAGGATAGACTATGTAGTTGAATTTAACAAAAAAATAGTTATTGCATATTTATTAAACATAACTAGAGGTGGGATACTAGATGTTTTTCCAAACCACTACTGAAAATATGTCGTGAAAATATGTGAATTGACATACATAGACATTATTGGCTGTGACCAAAAGTATAGTCACAATACATATATTTTATTTGATATAATAAGATACCAATGAATGTTGCAAAGACTTTGATTAAGTTGAATATAATAGTGCGTGGATGAATATTATAGAGATGAAGAAAGAGGCTTCTAATACTTAGTTTAGACAAGGTAAGACCAATATTTTCTCCTAAGACGTAAGTGGATTATTAGTTGAGTGATTACAAGGATTGTAATCATATAAAATATAATAGTAACAAAAAGATGATATAACGAAAGACAAGAATGAAACATCATGTGTGATTTATTATTGAAAGCATTTAACTTAACTAGATAAAAAAATACGAGTATACATTCCTAATATTTTTGTAGACATAAATATGTAATATGTTAATACTAATACATAGTGGTTAAAGAAAACCTAATGCAAGCTACAATAAAACCAGACATGATTGTCTAGTTTATGTCCTTATTACTTTGCAAATGTACATGTGGAGTCACATAAACAGATAGAAGAGACAAAGAGGCAGAATACTCAAATAAAAAAGAGATTTAATTTTGAAAAATAAGAAGGGGTTGTCAAGTGCAAAGAGAGGTAGTTTCTTAGAAACTATGAGGATTGCATGGATTATATAGATTTAAGATGATATATCCAGTTAAATAGTTACCAAAAATACACTTAGTAATGATATAAATGTGACAAGGAAATTATGACCGAAGTGAATATTTAGTGAAACTAATTCAATCTAACAAAGGTAATTTGGAAATTGGAAGGACCCATTTTCATTACCATTTAAAAAAAAAAATTGAATCTTGAGCAAACAATTGGTGAATCTTGACTTTAGGTTTTAATACTAGTTGAAAACTATTTTTGTTTATGTTTGGAGGATGTCTGGATAACCCTAAAACAACATTATTTTTGGGTTGGATAGAGGTGACACCGAGATGGTGTCAAATTTAAGTGGGGGAGGATGTGATATCCCTTATCTTAATGATGTGTTTGTAAATAAGTGTGCATAAGTTTATTTCTTACTTCACTAGATTATGTATGCTACATGGAAGCATATAGACATTTCAATTATCAACAATTCATTACTAATAATGGTTGCTTTTAAAGACTGCAATTATGTTTTATTTTGTAAATAAAAACAAAACTGGGAAATTAATGGCTAAGTATAGATTGTTGAAAGAGGAAAAAGGCTACAATTTAACTATAAAAAATATTATTTTATCCATCAACAAGTCCTAGGCATCTAATTTAGGTGATTAGATTTAATCTAGAAATTATGATATTGGCCAATTAAATGTTTCCTAAAAGACAAGGAGATGTCTTCAATGGTGGGGCAAAAGGATCTCATTAATGAGTTGATAACTACCTACCACCTGTTGGTGAGGTGGAGGAAATTACTAACCACCCAAAGAGTGGTAGATAGATAATATATGGTTCTTACTTGCTTCCGTCTCACAATTTATGAGAGAAAAATTGGGGAGAGACTAAAGAGAAGCAAGTATACACAAAGAGAAAGGGAATTGCAAGCCTAGTTACTCAGGGGGACAAGCAGATTTTACTATGTCATGTTTTGGAGGAGACCAGTACTAAGCTATCAATTTTCCGGAATAATTGTCAAGTCAATATTTCTATGTTTGGAATTGAGTGTTTCTTATATATTATATTATATATGATTATTTCCTTACATTGAATGATATAATTTTAGTATACGCAATGAAAAAATAATAGTTTTGAAATTTGCAATTTATACAAACAGTTAAAATGAGGAGAAGCTATATATATATATATATATATATATATATAATATATATATATATATTATATATATATATATATATATATATATATATATATATATATATCTATATATATATTATATATATATATATATTATATATATATATATATATATATATATTCAGGATTAATTCCTTACCTTGAATGATATTATTTTAGTATATGCAATGAAGAAATAATAGTTTTGAAATTTGCAATTTATACAAACAATTAAAATGAGAAGAAGCTATGTGTTGATGGTGCTGGAAATTTTTCAACCAAGGGGGTCTCTTTGATGTGAAGTCCCAATTATACCTCACACTGTTTGGAGTAGGAGCCCCATCTAGGGTATTGGCATAGTTGCTGTAACTTAAAGGTTTGCCTCAACTACAATGAATAACATAAGAGAGTATGCACATAACCTCTGAAATCAACAAGAAATTTGACACTATGAAACACTAATCATAATATTAAAGGAGACTTTAACTAGGGAAGAGAAAGGAGGTAGTCTCTAAAAGGAAGTGAGAATACTAACCTAAAAGAGACACATGAGAGCATGAAAAGATTTGTTATTCTGCCTTTACCTTAATATGTGTAGTGTCCTATTGTTTTTCCTACTATAGTTTTGTCACTCCTATCAAGGGTGACTTTTGACATATGACAGGTTGATCACTTGATTGAGGAATAATGTTTTATATACATAGTTATATTTCCTTTTATTTTTATGTAATGGCATATTGATCACTGGATTGGGGAACAATGTTTTATATAGTTATATTTCCTCTTATATGTGGCATCATTGATTATATGTATTAGATGGTTTTGGTTAATTAAATGTTATACATTTTCTTTTCTTTTTGTATCTGATTTATGAAGCAAGTGTATGACATGGATGGTGATCCAAGATTGAGACACATAGAGCCATGGATGATCATGGTTATGAAGAATAGATGATTAATTATGATTTATGGACGATACATGATTTGTGTGATTATATCTGTCTAATATTGTACTAAGCAGGATGTGGTAGGGTACCTAGTCATTTTCAGACAAGGATGTTCAATTATGAATGACTGTGGAAGTCATTTCTTCAAAACCAAAATGACTATGGATGCCATGCACCATTCTAGGTAAAATGTGATTAAGTTAATTTCATTATGAAATTCATTTGATTCCTTTGATATATGAGATTGTAATGTGTGAAGGTCTTTAAACAAGGTCTTACCAGCAAACCATTAGATGGGTAAAAGCTCATAATCAGTACCATAAGGAGAAACACAAAGTTTCAAATCATAGTAGATGAGAGGGCATGGAAATTAGGGCGTGGAGTCCTAAATCCAAGAAAGATAAAAACGTGGAGTCTTGTATATTTAGGGTTTGGAGTCCTGAATATTTAAAAAGATCAAGTTGTGGAATCTTGGATCTTTGGAGTAGATCAGGGCATAGAGTCCTTAATGTAATAAGGCACAAAGATGCATGAAATAAGGGTGCGAAATCCCTATTCTCCAGAAGAAAAATACCACTCATGGATGAATTTCATAAATAAAATTTCATTCTCACAATTCTGGAATGACTTTCTAAAAATATAAAGTCATGGCCAGCATCTCAAGCATGACTTTCCAAAAATAGTAAATCGCCTTTCATAAATTGGTAATCAAGCGGAGTTGAAGAAAAATGACTTAACTTATCATTAATGATCCTAATAGTTCAATCTTGATTGAATCCTCAATATTATTAATATTATTATGATCTTTTATGAGACTATGATATTATTATTAAAAAGGAATTACAAGTCAATTTTATCTCCTCAATCAATTCACACATCTCCTTCATGACTCTCATGGATATGTAACTCTCTCTCTCTCTCTTTTTTAAATAATTCATTACACTCTGTTAGGGTCCAACCCTAACCCCCTTATTTATGTAATAAGATCAAGTCATAGTTATAGTTAAGTAAAGAGTCAATAAAGCTCATATTATAATTATAAGTGGTTGACCCGAATTTAAAGAAGGGACCACAATTAGTTGTAAATGGGCCATGGTATTAGATAGATGGTATTAATAAGAACCATGGTATTGACCCATGGTATTGCATGTATGAATCATATATAATGGATAGAGACTCCCCTCGAGGAGCATTGTGTCGTATTTTGTAATTGAGCACAACTCTATTGGAGGTTGCCCCCTCAAAGAGGCAAGTGAACATTGCTTTCTGAATAATAAAATACTTGTTATTATTTCTTATTTGTTCTATGTTCTGGGTATATTTCTTTGCATATTTTGTATTCTTGCATCTTCACGCAGGTCAAGAGCATAACATGTGGTATCAGAGCACTTTCTAGGGCCGGTGGGATCTCCAATTTTTAGCAAAAAAAATTTTTGGCTAGAGATGTGTTCCGACATCTTTAAACCACGGGATCTGTCATTGAGCGCATAAACCTACAAATTTGGGGAGGCATGCACGCAGGAAATACAAGAGGTGGTCATGCTTATTGGACTCCCTTTTAACCCCTATGGGTACCCCTTCGAGTAGTAGTGCATTAGACAGAACCGTACACGGACTATCTTCCAAGTACCCTTTGGGTATATCGAAAGCCCCCTCAGCTCTCTTGAAACCTTGCAATAGATAAAGCATCGACCGTCTTGCTGCTATAATACACCGAGAACAGCACTTGAGGAGATTACTTGCGCATATAATAGGGTAGTCAGGTTGTATGGCTAAGGGTACGGTTGATCCTCCTTGGTTAGTGCCCTCAAAGATTGGACCAAGTACTACTGTGAGACCCTTATGTATATTGCGATCTGTAGCACCTGACACTCCTTGAGACCATAGTTCCCGTGTCTCTCTCTGGATCACACGTCATCTTTGCCAAATCAGATCTAGCAAGTGGGGTTCTATTGCAGCAGCAAAAATTAGTTCCACCAATCAGATCTATCAGATCTACCATTCGGTTCTAGCAGCAGGGGTTCGATCACTGCCACATTCCTACTCATACTTTGTAGTTGAGTATTCACTGATAGATCTGATTATTTATGTGGGCTCATATACCTAGGCATGATTCTCATAGGACTTTAGACAACATTGACTTTTCTGGGACGCTTATAGGAGACTTAGCCCATAAGAATCAGGTCGACAAGTTGAGCAAGGTGGTACCATTCAATTGTTAGAGTCAATTATTTATTTATTTATTTATTTTTTTCGGGTGGTCCCAAATTTTAAGTGCACCAGATTAGTGCATGGTACAAACTAGAGCCCAAGCTAGGGACAATGAGAAGATCGATAGCCTTGAATCAAAATTGAACGACGTACTGTCATCGCTGAAGACCTTAACTGACACACTCGCAAAAGGTAAGATGGAGGAACATGCGGAGGCATATATTTTCAATGAAAACATTGAGGGCGAGTCTAACCATTCTCTTCACCTATTTTGCAACCACCAACAATCCCAGACACGACCACCCAAGCTGGACATGTATAAATTTGATGGCTCTCATCTGGCCACATGGATAGCACAAATGGAGCAATATTTCACATTGAATCACATCAGAGATGATGCAACTCAGCTTAGTGTAGGTAGCATGTACTTGGACAATGAAAGATGGCAATGGTGGCAGTGGCATCAATGTTGCTATGGAAGGCCCGTGACTTGGCAGACATTCACAAAAGCTCTTACGGATCGCTTTGACCATGAATCTAACTTTTTGGGTTGTCTCACTAAGCTCCAACAGACATGAACAGTGAATGAATATATTACAGCCTTTGAAGCCTTAGCTCTCCGCACAGGAGGTCTACAAGATGAGTTCTACTTGGAATGTTTTGTCAGTGGTCTCAAAGAAGCCATACAAGCCCATGTCCGATTACAACACCCTATCTCATGGCTGCATGCTTGCAGGATAGCTCGTGAAGTAGAACGTGTGTTGGCAGCCCAGTCCAATCGCCCAAATTTCATAGCCAAGGGTCACCCTACTGATGAGCCCAAAAAATGGATAGTTATATGGGCTCATTTAGCCTCCTAATTCGACTTAATCCACCATTCTCATTAGTTTATTGCATTTTTTTTATTATATTTATGCTAATAGAGTGAATTGGGTTAGTCATTATGCCAACAAGTCTAATGTGTCCTGTATGTAGTTTTTTTGGTCAATTTGGAGACAAAATCAAAGGTTTAATGAGCACTTGGCAGCCAAATTCGTGGAAGAACAAGGGAGAGGATTTTTAGGAAGGTGTTTGCTTCATTTATGAGCCCTTACCTCGAATTATCCATAAAAAACTTGGAGCACAAGGGACAGCCAAGCAAGTCAAGTAGGACTGCTGTTAACTGCAAGTTTCGGCAGCCGAGTCCCTAAAGTTTAGGAGGACTGTTGGGGTCCTCAATTTGTATAAATAAGAAGGCTTAGGGCCTCATTTGGGTTAGCCAGTAGTTAGCTAGTTTGTAGTTCAATTTTAGGAGGAGTTAGTCAGATGTTAGTTAGATTTTAGTCAGTAGGTTAGCTCTGCATTTCAGCACATTTTCAAGCTTTTCCTTGTGGACAGTTTTTGGGATGTAACTATTATTTATTGCTCAATAAAGATGAATCCAGCTTTGCACCAGCTCTAATCTCTCTTAGGAGGCTGTAGCTCTTGGGGTTGGGCCCAACCCAAGTGCCCAGTACCTCCTTTGTGTACCTTTATGTGTCTTTGCTGCATTCTTAGAATAAAATCTGTTATCTAGATTAAGATCTTGCTTTGTTACTTAGGTTGTTTTTGATGATTAAAATAGATTTTCATGCTTCAGGTTGATTTGACAGTTTGAGTACAGAAAATATCTTCGAAAAAGGTCATCACCTTGATCTCACCTCTCCCTCCTTGGGACCATGAGCTGAGACCAAGGTGTCCTTGCTGCCATAAAAAGACTGTTCTTGCTTCTTCATGCAATTTCTAGTGTTAGATTCTTAGTTGCAAAGGTTAGTACCAGTTGTGATTACATGCTTAGATCCATTCTTGCTTGGTTACCATAATTTTTTTACATGATTTTCTGCCAACAAACTTCTGTCCATCATGCTTATGGTTTCTAGGTCAAATTAGGTCGAAACAGCTAGATATTTGATTTTTTTAGTCTTTCTTTGATTAGTTTTGAGAGATTGTGTGCAGATCACCTGTAATCCATCCTTGCCTACCCTTCCTCCATCAATGCAACCTGCTTCATCCTCTAACTCAGATTCTTTCCCTTCATTTGCCACATTTTCCCCCTTTGCCCTAATTTCTACATTCTTGTGCATCATTGCTCCCTCCATCCTCGAACGAATCCAATTGATCCTTAGCCTCATTAACCAGGTCCTAGACCCCTTAACATCCTTATCCAACCTCCATTTCCACTTTCCCACCGTTTTTCCTCCATCAACCCTCCAAAATCCTCTTTTCGGAACATTCTGTAGAACATCCTGTAGAAGCTACAGTACATCCTGTAGAGCCCCTGCAGACTTCCTGTAGAAGCTCACGAAAGTGGTTTCTTGAGATCCTATTTTGTGAAACTCTCTGGAAGAGTGCTAGGGACCCCTTAGGCCCTCTTCTCACCTTCCCAACCTCTTGCAAGCATTTCCTTTCATCAATCAACCTCTGTGTTAGAGCCGGTCTGGTCAGTCCTCTGTCAGAGATCAAAACTCTTTCTGCATTTCATTTTTAGGAGTCCCGCTCCATTCACTCAACTGCATTCCACTAGGGGCATGCCATAATTTGACAGAAAAGGTCATGCTAGTCATTTTCCCTCATGTCTGGCACCTGCTGGCTTAGGTCTTCTCATCAATGTTCACTAAAGTCCATGACAGTCAGCGTTCGATCCTTTAATGGACAAGAGTCATTTTCAGTCATTAGGTCTAGGGATTACTTAATTTGGTCTTCAAACATGACCAATAAATCCATGCAGGCTAGAGGGAGGCCCTTACAAATTTATGATTCAAAGAGTTTCATCGTCATGTTGAAAGACTTCAACTGTCCTTCAAAACTCTGTTTTGAAGAAAAGTCAAACAGTGTGTCATTTGTGATAATTTTCAAAAAAGTCGCTAGTTGATTTCTTCAGGTACAGTCATGGTTTCCGTGGCCAAATGCCCTGTCATACAATCCCTGCAAAAAGTGCCGAAAATTTCATCATTCTGGCTAAAAATTTAAAGGAAAAGTGAAATTCAGTGTTGCATTAACTCAGTGAAAAGAGCCAAAATGAAACATTAGCAAAGTGGGTTTTTGAAGAAGAAAAAATTAAACCCATTACTTCAAAGTCTTTATATAGAAGTTTCCACAAGCAGAAAAAGTCATTGTGCAAATCAAGGTCATAGAGAAACATTGCATAGTCATTGAGAGACCAAAGCACGCATCTGGAGTGAGTTGGAGTCCTTTTCAGGAGCGCAGTGCACACACACAGGGGCGCGACACACATAGAGAGCGCGACGCTATTGGGTTGTGTTATATTCTTTCCACATAGTTAACAGGGGGTTTGAGGGGTACCCGTAACCCCACTTTATGGGGTCCGGGGTAGCTCCTCGGAAAATTTTGGTTTTGGACCCTATGTTAGGTTGGGCGGACCCACCTATGGTTTTGTGCATGATTTTCGCACATGTTTTTTGGACGCGATGGTTTTCGGTCCATGGTATTGGATGCTTCGGCATGTATAAATATGTATTGTAACATTGAAAGGAACATAATGAAAAATCAAGCTGGTAGTCCCGGTTTTGGGATCCAGGGGAAATCTCTGTGTATATGTGTTTTATGTGTTATGCTCTCGCATTTTTATTTTTCCTGTGATTTAAGAATTCGTATGCAGGTAATTTCTGTACGGGGTTAAAACCTACATTTGGTATCAGAGCTGTTTTGGCTTCAAGGGGACGCCTTTGTTGCTGAGGGGTTTCGCTCGGGCCTGTGGTAGACCCTGTTCAGTGGGAGATCTGCGAGATCGATTCTGGTGGTGAAAGAAGATGGCGAGCAGCGGAAAGATAGAGATTGAGAAGTTCAATGGTCAGAGTTTTGAGTTGTGGAAACTCAAGATGGAGGATCTGTTGGTGGATAAAGATCAGTGGATCGTGGTAGATCCGGTACTAAACCAACGGGAGTGACCGATGAAGAATGGAAGAAGTTGGATCAGAAGGCAAAGAGCACAATACGATTGTGTGTCTCAGATTCAGTATTGTTGATGTAATAGGAAGCTACAACGAAGGCTTTATGGGACAAGTTAGGGACTTTGTACCAATCTAAATCTCTGGTGAATAAACTGTTCCTGCAGAAAAAGCTATATAACCTAAGGATGAAAGATGGAGACTCGGTGACAGAGCATCTAAATGCGTTTAATACTGTGGTAAGTCAATTATTATCTATTGATATTAAAATTTCAGATGAAGATAGTGCATCAGTTTGTTGTGTTCTCTACCAGACTCGTGGGATAGTCTGGTTATTGCAATAGGTAGCAATGCAACTGCTTTGCAGTTTGATGAAATAGTCTCAGCCTTGCTGACGGATGAGATGAGACAGAAAAATATGGACAACCAGAATGGTGATGCCTTGTCTGTACGAGGATGGTCCCAGAACAAAAACAAAAATAAGTCATCGAGTGGGAGATCTAAATCTAGAGGGAGATCTAAATCTCCAGGAAAACCTACAAAGGTGGTGTGCTGGAAATGCGGAAAGGAAGGGCACTTCAGAAGGGAGTGTAAATCTAAAGCTCCTGATAAAGGAAAGGGATCTGATGATGCTCCTTCTGCAGAGGCGAAAACCACCTCAGATGAAGGTGGGGATGTGTACTTGGCTTCTTCAAGTACACATGTAGATCATGAGGCATGGTTGATTGACTCAGGTGCATCCTTTCACTTCACTCCCCATAGAGAGTGGTTCTGCGAGTATGAGAAATATGATGGTGGTGATGTCTTCTTAGGAGATGATAGGAGGGCTAGGATCATTGGTCGCGGAAAAGTAAAGTTGAAGTTGCAAGGTGGAAGGTTTAGAACCCTTCCGGGTGTTCTGCATATTCCTGCATTGGCCAGAAATCTGATTTCTGTAAGCAAGTTGGATGATGTAGGTGTAAATACAGTGTTCGAGAAGGATACCTACAAGATGGTTCGAGGAGCACTGGTATTGATGCGGGGAGTTCAGATTGGAACTCTGTACAAGCTG